>NDXB01006947.1:59425-179214 GCA_002631895.1 Agapornis roseicollis
GGGGGGGGGAGAAGAGGGTGTGTTGGAAGAAAGAGAAAAGTTAATTCTGAACCCTGTAGGTACATAGTTCATGGTTCTCATCGCTTAAAGGATAAAGCCAAATAACATTTAAAAATTCCATGTAAGCTGGGAGCTCTCTTGTTGAATCTCAACGTTATTTTCTCCTGATCCTTTGATGGAGATTAAAAATTTCCATGTGAATACAAAGAAAGAAACAACAGTTACTCTGAGATTTTTTTCCCCAAGCATTTTAATGCTCCAAACTAGAGCAGCCAGCCACCGTTCCCATCTCCTCCCCCCTCCTTAAAGGGGAAAAAAAAAAGTCAACTCACTTTGAAGAAAAGACAAAACAGGGTCAGGGCAAGGGGGATTAGGGAAATGATATTTATATCATGGACCAAATTAAAATGTCAATGCAAGAGGCAGGCAAACAGCCCTTGCCACATATATACACCAGGCATGTTTCCTCAAGGAAACAGGAAAGAGATTTGAAAAGAGTTAATGCAGTCCTGAGTTAATACCACCTGCCTCAGACTCAACACCACTTAAAAGACAGTGTTTGGGTCCATTTCCCACAACGCGGTTTTAACCAGCACAATGGAAAAAGCAATTACAGGCCTTTTCCCCTTCTTCTCACTGATTCACTGCTAAAAACGCTGGAATTTCTGAGACATGCTAAGAATGTGGAGAAAGCAGAGGACTGGGTTCAAAAGGAAAAAAAATCAAATGATGAATTTATAGGGTGTGCCACATCCCTGCAGAAGGCTGTTTCTGCCTTTATTCCTTGCAAAAATCCTTCTGCCTTTGTCTGACATGCCTAAGACCAATTATAATAAAGGCAAACGCCAAAGTAACAAGGCAAGCCGGTAAATTACCAGGCAATTAGTTGTACCCAATTCAATAACCAGTAACACCAATCATGGCATCAAGCAGATGTTACTTCTTGCTACATTCTATTTGTCCTGTTCCACTTTCAGCATTTCTATCACAAAAAGGGGAAACATAGTTCTCATCCCTCCAAATGTCTCATTAATTACTTATTTATTACTCATTGTCAGTGTGTCATTATTTGTGGAGCTAAAAGCCTATGGAGAAGACAAGGATACTTTGGCAAATATTCTAAGAGGTAATTCCACATGACTGCATTTGTGCTTCATTTATCTTTCCATACTATTTTCTAGCCAAAACCTTCAAGTCTGACAGCAACATACTCACAACATTCCTAAGAGTGTGTATGACTATTTCAAAAGCCATTGCAGAGCATGCCAGTATAAAAGCTGGTAAAAGCTTTGCTTTATAGGCTCAAGTTTATGAATAACTTCCCGAAACTGCAGAATTGCCGCCAAAATCCCTGCATTCTGGATGATGGAAGGAAAGCAGAAGATATGCCAAGTGACAGTCATAGACACCATAATGCAGAGAGGATCCAGATCAAAGTATGGAAGAGATGGTATGGATGCAAACCACATAAAAAGCTGTTCTCAAGTTCCACCAAGTCTGGATGCATTTAAAGGAGCAGGGATCTAACTTCCACTTCTGCCAAAAACCCCTTTGGGAAACAAGGCAGCTTTCTGAAAAACTGACCACAGAAATTAAAACTCCTCAATTACACATCAAATCCTTTGAAAGCGTGTGTGCACTCAGCTTGGGTCACCTACGTAACCTTACCTCTGCCCACTCGCCAACAGCCAGGAACACCCCACAGCTCCCAACTAACACAGCTTTTGCATGGGATTGCCAGCAAGTTTAGACATTTTTAGAACTTCTTTCTGACCAAAAGTCTCTGAGGCCTTCGGAGGCCACCCAGGGTGTTTGGCAGGTTGCACATGCTGCTGAGGAATGGATCTCATTCATTCCCAGACAGCATCCCATTCTTCTAAAACAAGCGCACCTGCACCAAGCATGATTCCTTGCCAAAACTCATCTTTCCCCATTCTCTCCCACCTCCGCCTTTGCAGCCATCTGTGTCTGAGTTACCAGCTTTTTTCTTTGAAATTCGGCTCTTTTTCTGAAAAGTGCACTGAACAGAGGCACTCTGATAATATGCCTAAACAAACACACACATATGATGCTTTTGATAAAGATGACATGTATCCACAAAACTCATGGACTATGTAAACCTAAGGTGCAGTGGTATATATCTTGATAGACAGACTTAAACTCTTCAGACTTGGCTGTATAAAACATGCCAGTGTCAAAAACCATAGACATGGCTAAGCTCTTCCACTCCCACTCCACTGGGGCTACGTTGAAGGCAACACAAATGTCCACATCACTTTGCTCTGTTTTTCCATGTACATACTGTGTGTGGTGTTCTGCAATCAAATGGACCCATTCTTGGTTTGGCTTCACAACATGCCCATTCTTTCAGCAGTCTGGAAGATATACTGGAAGCTCTGGTGTGTAGTTCAGTCCTGCTTCCACCTGTGCAAGTCCCATTTCCACACCTTCACTAATCCTTGCTCCACACCTCCCTGTAGGACAATTCTTCTTCTGTTCTCCTTTCTGTGGCATTTGCAATGTGATTTTCTGTCCTGTAATATGACTGAACTTTTTTTTTTGGTCACTTTACTGCTTCCTGGAGAACTTACTGATGAAGCTTTTTGACTAGTGAATCCCATCTCTTCTTCTTCACAAGCCTACTTTTATTCCTAATGCTCTTTCCAGGTGGTATTCACCCAGAAAAATTTGGTGTAAAAATGCTCTGTGTGCTACACTTCAACTCTGCATCTTTGATTTAAGGAAATACTCCCCACTTTAGGCCTTTGACTACTTCAAAACTGTTAACTTAACTAGACAGCACCCAGCATTTCCCATAGACTGCCCTGTGGCTGTTTAAAATGTTAAATCCCCTTTTAATTTTTTCACCTTGTTTTAAGTGAAGAAATTTGTAGCTGCTCCCCCTTTATTCAAGACTGTTCTAAAATCAGCCCTTACCACCATAATCTAGCTACTTACCACATTCAAAATGGAACTTCCAGTATTGTTATTGATGATTCACTGACTTAATGAAGGTATCTCTTAGCTACTCTAAGCAGGCACGTGTGCCCTATCATTAATAGCATTTATTTTCCCTTCTATATACAGGAAGTTAAAAGTCTCCCATCACGATGATTCAATGCAATAGTAAAGTCAACAACAGTGCTACAGACATCTTTATTATTGTTCATGTTTCATTTGACTGGCTAAGGAGCAATGAAACTAGAACAGGCTGCCTGGAGAAGCTGTGGCTACCCTAGCACTGGAAGTGCTCAAGACCAGGTTGGGTGGAGCTTTAAGGTGTTTAGTGGAGGGCGCTCCTTTAAGGTCCCTTCCAGCCAAACCCTTCTATCATTGGACTACCACCTAGAACACAAAAGCTATGAGAAGTGGAATAGTAGGGGAACAACCACTATTTTCTTTCATTTCCAAAAATTCAACTTGAAAGTAAAAGGGACTCGGCCATTCAGAGGCTCAGTCAGTGGCTGGGGTGATGTGGGAGAAAAGAGATTGCAGAAGTAAACTGGAGAGGGGAAAAAAGGAACACATTCTCTTGAAAATTCTTGAAAGGTTGTACAGTCAGATCACCTGAATAGAGAATACAGAAGAATTATGTTTTCTACATATACCATGTGCCATACAAGGATAGCATCCTCACAGGGAGATGTCCGGCAAGGTAAGATAATAATTTCACCCCAAGTATTATCTTACATGCAAGCAGTGCTGAGTGGAATAAAATTTACTGCACTCATGAAAGAACACCTGGGGCGATACTGTTCAAGTGGCAATGATTTAAGGAAAAAGAAAGCAAAAAGCTCACATAGATGGATAAAAGAATCATCATTCCTCTTTCAAACCCCACATCTTGTAGGAAGACAGAAGTCCATTTGACTGAAGGCTACCCAAGGACCAGGGAAACAGTGGAAAAATAGTTAACAATTTTAAATGTTTATTATCAGATAGAGCAAGCCCAGCTGAGGCCACCAAGAGGGCCCGGAGCACATGAAGCAGGAGAAGCTGGGCTTGCTCAGCCTGGAGAAGAGAAGGCTGCGGGGGGAATGCGGTAACAGTTTTCCACTACCAAAACCAAAGTGATATAGAAGATAGCCAGACTTTTCCAAGTTGTATACAGTCAAAGAGCAAGAGACAACGGACAGAAGCTGCAACAAGCAGAATTCCAGTTGGGATACAGAGAAAACAACTTTTCAGTCAGTGGTACAGTCCTGGGACAAGGCCCAGTCTCTATCCTTGGGGATTTTAAAATGTCAACTACAAAAAATCCCTTGAGCAACACAAAAGTTAAGACTTACTTAAGCAAGAGTTTGGACTAGAGACCGCGAGAGGTCCCCAACCTAAATTCCTCTACGATCCTATAACTGAATGTCTTCTCTACATACTTTTCATAGACAATTCAAAGGGTCCTTATCTGATGCTGTAAATCACAAAGTTAAATGTGAACATTTACTCTAGAAAAATCTGCATTAGGAGTAGCTTACATGTATAGAATACTGCACATGCTTTGAGTATCTCAGGCACGTGGCCACTGCAGCACATCATGGTCTCACAGGAAGATGTGCCATAATTCATGAAGTGAATCAGCTTCAGTTCAAGACATCTAAAAACATGCCTGCTCCCAGGTAGTCACTAACAAGAAAAGGAACTATATTTGTTAATAGAAGTGGTGTGCTGAAAATCATAATTAGTTTAAATCTAGTTTGAGTCATTAGTTTTTCTCCCCGGGAGGTTTTGGGGCTTGGCTGGTACCATGGAAGGATGATAATGGTAATGATACCCTGGAGGAGGACATCGACAGATTTTAAGTCTTGGCATTTCTAGAGGGGAACAGAGAAAGCTCCAACAGCTGGATATGTTTGACAAGGAAAGGAAATGGGAAAGATAAATTACCATTTCACATTCTAATGGAGTAAATGCACTGAGGAGGAGTTTGGTGTGCTGTTTTTCTTTTTCTTTTCCTTGTTTGGAAAGCTACAATCTATTTGCCCTGTCTTCACACAGTATACTTCCTGTAGGAGCTATTTGTTTATTTACCCATTTTAATCACAAGGAAAGTATTCATTATAAAATCTCTCTTTTCAGCAAAGGAGAAACCTTCCAGCCACACGGCTGACACATGTTAACTTGCAGGTATTCACAGAGCAGGTTCTGTTTTAAGCCATCTTTCAGGCAGCCACACAAAGACCACCAAAGCTGGGTGTTCAGCTCTGCCAGACCTCCCCCAGCCAGCAGGCCTTGCCAGGAAACACAGGTGACAGCCTGAATGATAAAAAGGCATTTAGAGGGGAAAAGAAAAAATGCACTGGTTTAGTCTGGGCAGCACCTTAATATAAACCTGCAGGGGCCTTTGTGTACAGCATAGCACGCAGCCATCCAAGCAGGAGCTTCGGAGCCAGTCACTCGCACCTCCAGTTTTCAAAGATCTCCTACTGCCCCTGCCATTTACTGGCAGAGAGAAGGGTGGCTCTGCTGCAGCTCTTATGGCCACAGATCTCAGCACACAGCACTGAGACAGCAAACCCTACCCTCCCCTCCTAGTGCTGGCCCAGCAGAGACTTTCCGGACCCGGCAGAGAGAGAAGCTTGCTCTGGGAATGCAGCTGAAGCCGTTTGGAAAGGCAGAGCACTATGACCTCACACAATTTGCTCTTATTTACTTCAGCAGTTCAAAAAAAGAATCAACAAACCCCAGTGTTTAACTTTGCAAACAAATCATACTGACTTTGGCTTTAAAGCTGAGTGCAAATTTGCTCAGCTCAGAGAAGAGTTTCTCTACTGGCAAATTCTGGAAGGCAGCTTTCCAGCACTGGAGGTACTGCAGAAGAGCTGATTTGTTTCCTCAGCTCCAGCTCAGCTTTTCACAGGGTGCACCCCAAGAGGAGGGCTCTGATGGGAAAGTGGGTTTCCCTGGTGGCAAGCGAGATGTCAGCACTCAGCATTCCCAGGACAAGGGACTGTGAATGCTTACTCAAGCCTTTTGAAGAGACCACAGTGCTGCTGTTTATCATTCTTGCCTTTCCAGTACCACACATCATCCCTCCTGGCCACAAACTGAGCTGCCTGTTTCCCAGGTGACTGTACAAGGGAAATAGTGGCTTTTTCTACACCCAGCAATTCAGAAATACTATATTTGGGACAAAATGGTTCTTTGCAAAACACATTACTAAACACAATAAAATTTTTACCATGCCTTTAGGAGAAGGGGGGGGGGGGGGGGGGGATCAGGATGATCCAGGGATAATTTTCCCATATGCCAAGGTAACAGTAATGCATATGCACCAACCTCAGCCTCACCAGGGAAATACATTCTTTATAAGGAAGATGTTTTTTTGTCTCAGCTGCCAGAGTCACACCTCCAAANAGTCTGTGAAATGTTCTAATGTATTAGGAAGACATGTGCTATCACTTTTAGATAGATGAACACAGCCTTTTGAAACAAAGTCCAAAGACCTCCTTCTCTTACAAAATGCAGTTGTCACTCTGCTACATAACAGAGAAGCCATAACATCTGAACACACAGTGGAATCTGCCTTCATAAAACCCAAGATGACTAACTTTCAGAGGTGGTAGAATTGGGGTACCTATAGATAATTCACCCAGCATTTCCTATTGTGAGCTTCTGTCTTCATCTGTTTGTAAACTTCACCAAAGTTTAACTGTTTTGGCTGAAATCACTGTGCCAGGTGTTTGCTTCAAGCTGAATGTGCTTTTTTTTTTTTGACAGCTTCATCAAAAATCTCAACTATTTTCAAGAACAAAATCATGGAAAAACCCCTCTGTTTTGTCCATGTTAAAAAAATACTCCAACTGCTCCGCTGAAAAGCTCACACGCTTCCATGCTTGCGATTTGGCACAAGGCTGTCTTTCTGTCAGGGCATTACACTTGTAAACATAAAAAGTGCCCATACTACATCAAGCTGAGTCTGAAAACCCACTGTTTGCACATGCTTGGAAGAGACCTGTTTTGCAGCTCAGTTTTTTGTGTCCTTCTACACTGGACGTGCTCCATTCTCTCTCTCTTTCTGAATGAAAACAGAGTATGCTCCAGACCAAGGTTACAGAGGCTGAGCTGAATATTCTTTCAAGTTCAGAGCATTCCATCTCCTTCTGGTGACTGACCTGAAAGGTGATACATCTATGTTGATAATGGCTACTCTATTAGCAAGAGTCACAGTAGCCTTACTAATTCAAAAAGTGGCACATATATAAAAATAAATACTCTTAAAAGAACATCACAGTAACAGTTTGGTCGCTCAAATTAAGAAAACCTAAACCTATGTTGTTTATACAACCTTAATGAAGACCTCGTATGTACACATTATGCCACAGTCCTTAAAAACACACCTACATTTCCTCTCTCCTCAACCTCAATCTGTTCTTCACCCAATGTAAAGATGGACAATGCCTTGGGTATGCATCAAGGTTGTGTTATGGGGCAAAAGAATGCCTGCCTCATTTGTTAGAACATGTGTGTTAAACATACAAGGAAGAGGGCTGAGAGAGGAAAAAAGAGCTGCTAATATTTAAGGCAAATGAATGATGCCCAAAGATCAGATTTTATTTTTTTAATCCCTTTCTGTCAGAGGAGTTTACAGATTCTGAATGCAGAACATAAATCTGCTTTCTGCAAGTTGCTACCAATTGTGTGCTTTTGATGTGATTAGTGTCACCCTGGACAGCTGTCATCAATGGTAAAGATTCTTCCAGCATTAGGAGTTTCTGTATAACATTAAGGTCTGAAAAATGCCAGACTTAAGGCAAAGATGCTTCAAACTTCAGCTCGTGTGTACCTTAGTTTCCTACTTTCAGAATGGGGAAAGACTGCTGCTTCACTAATAGGGGTGCTGGACGGTTAATGAAGTGTGTGCAGAGCATTACAGTATCAGTGATGAGGACTGAGAATCCAAAAGGAAAGTATTTACCTTATCTTCAGAACAGGGTTTAAACAGTGAGCAAGTATGGTGGCCTTCACCTGATCTTCAGAAGTTACATACAACACTGAACAGTGTCTCCTCCGGTGAGCATCTTAGGCAACAGATGAAGCCATGGTCACAGAGGAAAAAAAACCAACCAACCAAACTTGAGAGTCTTGTGACTGGAGACTGTACCATAATATGCGGTGCATATAGAAGCAAAAGGTTGCACAGGGAGCCTCAGCTGTGGCATATCCTTAGTGCCAAGTGCTAAACCTTGCAAAGTTAGTATTATTAAATTTAGCTTTTTGTGTGTCCAACCTGTAACTAAGGACTGATTAGCATGCTCATGACAAGCTCTGCACTGATGAAATTTGACAAAAGTGATTTTTGGGAGGTTACTTAATACGCAAGACCACATCCTGCTTTGTTTTAGGCAGCCTTGATCTGGCTTCAGATACTGTGGTCTACGTCAATAAGAGGTGAAAGACAGTCTCTGCGTATCTACAGGCTTGAGCTGTGAGAAGGCTGAAATTCTTTCACATATATCAAATGTTGTCATCTGTGCCTGCACAACTGACTGTGGGCACAATGCCATTCATGCATACCTATATTATAAATGCATATTACACGGATTTTTAAGCATATACACAGGATAGATAGACACACATCTTCAACATTTAAATTTCTAAAGCAAGACTGAATTTTCCTTGTTAAAACATTACAGGGGAAAGGGACTGCTTTTTATCTATCTTCCCCCATTGCTCTCCCCCAAATCAGGTATCTTATTTCACCAGATTAGACCTTTAGAAACACTCTAGAAAAAACAGAACACAAAAAACTACCATGCAATTGCACTTTGATGACATTTCTTCTGCTAGCAGCTCTGCTGGGATTGTTAGCAAGCCAACTGTCAGCACACAGTAAAGAAATACCAGTGCATGCCTGTGCAGCACGCTGGGCTCACAAGGCACAGTCCTGGATCCTGCCTTCCCCTACAGATGAAGTTCACAGGGGAAAGGGAATAAGGGCTCTCTTCTTCCATCTGCCCTGAATGCAGCAGCGAGGCAGGATTCCAACCTAGCACTCAGGAGAGTGCCAAAAAAGGGGACTGGCTACTGTGCTGGCTGCCACCCCAGGCCCCAGGGGTGTGAGGCCCGCCAGCTGCGGGGTGGAGCTGTGCCCCCAGCCAGCTCCAGCCTCTGCTGCTGTCTAGCCTGCTGGCTCAGCTTGAGTAAGGATCGCTCTAAGAACAGCAATAGCGTGCAGTTCATCGTGTGGTGCAGGTGTTCACCTCCAACTATCCCTATCTGTGCTGGTGGAACAGCTCCTGAAACACACATGTCTGTCTTCCCCCTGCCACAAAGTGCAGCACCTCAGGTTAGCTTTATCCTGGAAAAAGAAGTGTTCAGGAAAGAAACTCTCTTGCCTGAATACATGGAGATCTCACCCCCCTCCTGTGCAAAGATGTGATACAACTGAGAATCACAGAATGGTCTGGGTTGGAAAGGACCTTAGGGTCATCCAGTTCCAACCTCCCTCACCTTAGATCATGCCACCCAAGGCTCTGTCCAACATAGTCTTGAGCACTGCCAGGGATGGAGCACTTACCACTTCTTTGGGCAGCCTATTCCAGTGCCTCACCACCCTCACAGTAAAGAGCTTCCTTACATCTGCCAAACCAAGACGAACCTCTGCAACTCTGACTTCATTGATGCAGAAAGGAACCTGGGGAAGAACCAAGGATTTCTGCACAAAACCCCCCAGACACAGTTATAATCAGCAGAAAATTCATTCCAGACAAGCTCCTGCTTGTCATGGTCCCTCTTCTGATGGGATAAATCCATTTGGTAGCAGAGTATGGTCTGCGACCTCTTATGAAGCTAGTGGGAACAGACCCTGAAGTCATCAACACTGTGGATGCAGGGATGAAGATGTCCATCCCAGCACAGAGCTCTGAGTGCTCAAACTGGCACCCCTGGCAGAGGCTGCCACTGGAGCTGATTAAGAGCACTCAGATACTGCTCAGTAATGCAGGAGCGGGGAGAGAAGGGAAGGAATAAATGCCAGCTGTATGGAATAACAAACTGCCAGGGGCAAGAATTTCTTCAGTTGTTCCTCAAGGCACTGTGGAACCATGAGTGTTTGACCTTGGTACATCTGGACAGGGTAAGACATACATATTTGTATGTCTGGACATATATATTTGAGGGCAGTCTCATAAGCAGACCATTTCCTCTGACTTATGCAAAAGGCACCCGCAATTTCTGCTTTTTAAAACTCAAGAATTTGTTTGGTTTGCTACAGTGCAATAAAACCTCAGACAGGAGAATCTACTATTCAGTCCTTTGAAATTAGTTCATTAAAGTGTATTAAAGGACTATAAACTCAGTTACAGACTCCTGAACAGTATTTTGACCTTTCCTAATACCTCCCATATTAGAATCTCACTGCTGCCAAATAAAAACTGATTATTCTCCAAAGAATCACACCCAGAAAAGGAAGCAAGTGCATAGAAAAATCAAGGAACTTGTCTAGTATCACAAAGCAAGACAGTGGCCAAGCTGATGATAAAACCTTGGTATCATGACTTCACTCTGGAGCTGAGCAACAAATTCAGACTTTTCCAGATGTGCCATATAACAAAAGTTGTCCTAAATCCTAAAGGCACATTCATACAGTTAGATAAACCAAAGCTTTAGCAATTTCACATTCTCTTTTCCCTGTTTTCATATTAGTTGCTAATTCCTTCGGACTTTACCTACAATGAATATGTTGAAGTGGGGGAATGTAAGTCACCCTTACAGGTGCAGCTACCTTCACTTGGGAAGAGCTTGTTCTTGCCACATCTTTGCAGCTAAGCAGGGACTACACTGGTCTTTTACCCCATCTGAAGCAACACAATCACATTCGTTTTCATGTAATTCTTTGACGTGAAAAATAATCATAATTTTCCTCTGCTAAAAGAGCGAGCTGTTGCCAGCTGTTGATGTGAATTTTTTACTGCTGGGCAACATCTTTTCTGCTTTGGAATGTCAAAATAAAACCTGAAAAAAAATGTAAATGCTTCACTGAGCTACAAACAATGAAAGAAGGTGTTCTGCCTGCCATCAAACCCCGCTGCTAAAATATTAACACAATGTAAATATTGTAATATTGAGGAAGTACACTGTGTCAGTACTTCCTGGCACTGCACAAGAGCTTCACTGTTCGCTTCAGTCCCTGCTGTTAGTTTTAAACACGCACAACTTAAACAAGGCATCTGAGCTTCTCCAGTCCTGGTGCGGAATTGCAGAGAGGCAAAATCTTACTGTAGGTTCTCTCTGGACTAAAAAACAAAGTATTGAAAAGAATTCTTAAACCCAAACAATTATGTAGATGTCAGTACTTTCGAGGCAAAAATATTCCACAGGGTCTTTCGAAAGTCCTGGCATACTGCTGCCAAACATGGAAAGATCTTTGGGTATGCACTGTCCTCGCCTTCCTCAGGGAAGAAAAACAAGCTGCAAAGGCCCACTGATGCCAGAAGCCTGAAAGCCCAAGTTATTCCTCGTGGCAAAAGTCCCATTCCTCAGATTTGCCAGTTAAGCACATTACTTGCAACTAACTCTCTCTCAATTGCCTCAATAAGCAGCACGTGTGTAATAAGGAGAACGAAGCAGATACTTGCCATTTGTAAGCCAGATGTTGCTATCAGATCTTAAGGAATGCTGTCTAGCTGCTGTAATTATGTACTGGCCATGGAAGTGTCACAGAAAAGAAGCACAGCTTCAAGAAACTGTGAAGACAGAGAATGACCTCTGTATAGAAAACAAGAAAACCAACTGGTCATACTTGTGACAAGTCAGCAGACTTGTTCTAGGGAAACCTGCAGACAACTGGGAGAGTTCAGAGCAGGACTTCACTCTGCTGACTTTGGTTAACACAAGGTGAAATCCCACCACTGGCAAAGGCAAGGTATCACCAGTTTCAATGGAAATAGCTTAAAGCCTTGAAATCTAACGTTACCACTATCTGTGATTAGAGGCCTCATTGTGTCACACACTGCAGCATGTGTGACAAAGACTGTCCTTGTCCCACAGACATAATGATCTAAACTCAAAACAGCATGAAATACCATGGTGAAAAAAAAAACCCTGGATGTGTGAAACATCTAATATTCCAGAAATGTCTGATCCCAGCAAAACTAGGTGGGTAGGATTTCAAGAAATGAGTTCATGTTGTGTTACGAGAAAATGTGTAAACACTGCCTCATGCTACCACAGGAAATACAGGAAGTCCCACCTGTCACTGACTTTCTAAAATACATTGAATAAATGGTTTATTCCAGATTTGAAGAATCTGCTGCTCCTGAAGCTTTCTCACCTTTCACACGTTCCCATGCACAAATGGGAACTAAAATGACTTGTACAACGTCCCCATGTGCCAGTTACAGTATCGAATAAGCTTTATTCTTGTGCATGCTAAGAAATTGCACTGGGGGTTAACACAGATTTTCCACTATATTTCAACTCACTCACAGCACCTCATTCTGGAAGAGCTCTTTTAATCATTTATCCAGCTGTATCACCGTATTTGTATATGGTGGAGACTAACACAAATCTCCCCTCCTCAGTGCTTTTTCACATGTCAATTTATCTGCTAAGGAAAAGCACTATAAACACAACACTTAGCCTCTTTATCTTTCATCTTAAAAGGAGAGAAAAACTCTTGGGAACTCAGTGAGAAGTCAATATAAGCAATGAGCATGAGAGCGCTGCAAAAAATCTAGGAATACGCAATCATTCTGAAACTGCTTACTGTGAGGGGGGTGGTTCATTTGTTTGTTTTTTAAAGATAAACACAGGGGTTTTTTTCATCTGTTTCATGAAATATTATAGCTAAGATCCTTCTCCACTTCCATAAATGGATGTTTTTCTTACTCTCGGTGGGTGGTCTCGGAGTTTTGACAGAGAAACATCACAAGCTAAAAAACATAGGATGCTACAGAGATAGCCCACCTGCAGTGGTGGTGGATGTGAAGGGGGAGAGAAGAGGTGATTGCAAAGGCCAAAACAGACTGTGGTGGGGGAAATCAAAGGTCAGAAATGTATTCACAGCCCTAACAATGGGGGAGCCCTGGTGAACCGAGCAGCCAAAAAGCACAAATACATTAGGAAAAGGAGAGATGAAGAAAAGAGGCAAAATTATCACTTATGCTGTTATTAGATACTTTCTTTTAAAAAAAGGTCTGAATAAGAATCTCATTCATAATGCTTGGTATTCCTTTTAGTGCAGTTAAAGCATCCAGCATAACAAAACAAATCTTCCCGTAAAAGCTCTGGTACAAACCATATGTCAATGCAAACAACTGCTACAAACTTGTGTATTGTTTGGGTTTTTTACCTGTTTTCTACAAGGAAGTCTACCACGTATTTCTTCAGACAGTAGAGATGGGCATCCATCAGCCCTGTTCTGATGTGCATTCTGGGGTGCCTGGAAAAGAAAAAAGGAAAATCATGGAGCTTTGCATGGCTGTTTACAAGAGCTTGCCTTTGCACTTAGGTCAGTGGATAGTGAAAAGCGTGCAAAGGCAGATTTGCTCCTTTACATCTACTGTTGGAATAAAGAGAACAGCACAGGCTGCCATTATTGGACTGTGTCTATAAACTTACACCTGCTGGCCCTGGGCTGATCTGCTGTGAAAGAAAACACCTCCTCCAAGGAGTCATTACTCCTGCTACATCTTCTCATGTAAGTGGAAATTGCACATTACTGGGCAGGAAGCCAAAGTAATGGGCCCAGAGTGCTAAAAGTTACAGTGGGTAATGTCAGGGTACAATAATTCAAAGCTTTTGGCTAAGTGCCTGCCTTAATATGCAAGGCTGTGCTTGTTCTGCTAGCAAACACAACAACACTACTGTATTTTTTCCAACACTCCTGGAGGGGAATAGGGGAAGGAGATGGGGTCTGCTCACCTTTCCTACAGTACACATCACAAATGACTGCCACAGCTCAGCTACAAAGCATGTGCCTATCCAGCCCAGTGGGGTGGAAAAGATCAGAAAAGCTCTCACTCATCATTAGCCAAACAACAGCAAACAGGGAAGTCTTTGCTTTCAAACCAGTGGCAGGTTAATATTTCAGAAGCTCAGAGATCTCCAATAGCTTCAATACTTTAAGAACCAGACTGTATATCATAAAGACTCATCAATTACTCCTAAGCTTTCTATGGATTCTCTGCTCTTAAGATAGCAGAACCCCTTTTGGAACCTGTCTTAAAGCAGATGGATATTTTATGCCAGTATTGCTTTTCCTTCCACACACCTGTAGCCTCATTTGAGAGTGTTCTGGTGGTCTGAACACTCACCACTACTTCTCAGGACAGAAAAGCCATATTTAGATGCCTTAGAAGGTAAGAATATTTAGCTTGCATATTCAAAAAGACAAAACGCAACAGTCAGGGACTACACTGGGCTGTACCTGCACTCACAGGCCAGAGGCTATTAAGGAGAGAAATTTTAATCCACACCTGAAATTGCCTCAGTTTTTATTTTTTCCTCTTTGGTTTTCCTCCACTTTTCAGTCTATTTCTCAGTTAATGCACTGAACTACCAAAGTATTTAAGTCTTAACATTTTATACTCGAGGTGGCATTTCTCAAGCATACCATTCAGTTCAAGCTAAGCATATTAACTATAACAAATTCCTGAAGTCCCACTTGCAAAAGAAACCTCCTATAATAGTAGTACGACACTTTGCAGAAAAGTATGTGGTACTAAAAAATGATCTATGCACTTTCAGTAGATTACTTCATTAACAAAACATGAGCTCACCTAGCAGTGCTCCAGTACTGATGCTATCAGTGGCCCAGATGTTGCTGTGGAAGTCAGCCCAAATAGCAATGTTCCTTATGCAAAGAGGTTAGGGAATCCACTAATTTTAATGAGGTCTTGCAGTTGGAAGTCAGCAGACTCCCTCCTGCTCTGCCTCCTGAGGATGGTTTCCACATTTTGTGTATTTATGAGGGGGAGAATTTTCATACCTTCTCTGAGGAAAAGAGCTCCCTTGTATTTATATAACGAATATAATAGTTTATTCAAATGGGTGAAAGGGACAAATGGAAAGAAATGGAGCAAGGATGCAAGCTGGGAAAATGAACAAAACAATGAAACAAGGCAAGAAATACGTTAAAAAAATATGGATACAACATGGGAAGGAGAGGGGAAAATAGGAGGAAAAAACCCAGTTCTTAACTTGAAGCTGACAAACAGGACATAGTTTCTTTAGTGCCAGAATGCCAGGTTCTTCTCTCCCTACCCAAGATCTACTGCAATCCCCTTTATACACAAGGCAGGGGAAGGCTGCAAGGGGCACATATCAAGCAGAAGACGGTAAAACAAGAACTCAATAAACGCCGGTTCTGCTGCCAGTGTCTGTGTGGCTTTCACACACCCACTCTCCCCACCTGCGCACTGGAATAACGCTATTTAGCTACACCACAGGACACTGAGGATTTGAAGGCTGAAGTTTGTATCTGCATGCAAGTATTGCATCAAGCTTTTCTGTAGCTAAGCAACTTTATAACAGTTATACAAAATCAGTGCAAGTGGATAGACAGTAGCACAGTGCTATCCTCCCTGCAGCTCCATGACACACAAAAAACCCCCCACAAAACCCAGCCAGACAACAAGATGTACTGAAACACCACCCTGAGTTAGCTTTCAATGTAGAATATACTAACAATAACGGAACATCATGCTGGACAAGAGGGAGGTCCCACAATGAAAATCCTCTGAAGCACAGACCACCTAAGTGATTTGCAACAGAATAGTCCCATAGATTAATATTATAATCACAGCTTCAAAGGTCAAACAGGCAAGTTTGGGCACATGCATAAACAAAGCTGTGATTTCTGTAAACCAGACTGGAGGAGAGAATAGCCACACTAAACCAGACTGATAAGAGCACTCTATCATAACAAGCCGCTAAAGACGATGCTAATTTTCATTGACTTAATGCTTAAACCAGTTTATCTTCAGGTACAAGCAAAGGAACCAAATAATCTAACAGATAACAGCAAACTCCATCACCATTTCAAATGAGCATCTGGTTACTAATATCGAAAGCCACACTCCCTTCTCATGCCTCTGATCTCCCACTCCATCAGCTAATCTTTACAACATATGAGGAATGAGTCTGTCACTAGGAACAGCTGATACAGACAGAATCGAATAACAAACAATGCATGTGCTGAGAGCTGATACACCTAAACTTTTCCCTCTGAGGGAGATAATACAGGAGGCTTTTAATTATATCATCAAAGCAAGGGAGAAGGTACTAGGAGGGGCTGGCTGCAGATGGTTAAGTGTTAATGAATGCAGGGATGGGTGGTTTATCAAAAGAAAAACTGGATATGTATCTGAGAGGGTCACCGTTGAGAGATGAAAGTTGTAACAGCCATTGTCGGAGCTCTTTAATGAGTGAGGAATGTCGAATGTGAACCCTCTAAGAATCATACCAATTACTACATGAACTTCGGTTCAATCTAGCAAATGTAATCAAGCACAAGTCATTAAAATACATGGTAAAACTCCCATTGGCGCTGCCACTATAGTGTCTATTATTGTCCATGCTCCCATGCAAGGGAGGGGGCTGCTCCCAGTTGTAAGCCCCGTGTGTTATGTTAAGTGATGGCAGATTTTAGCCCTAATGACGAGGCATCCCTGGCAGAAAGTCGACAATGAGGAGGCTCAGAGAGATCTGTGGAGAAGTCAGGGAAAGATCAGCAATTAAAAGAGCAGTTTCAAAGAATGCAATTTAATGTGTAAAATTAGCTTTTATTAGCACATAATTCCACAAAATCCTGACTTGGGATGAGAGTGCATAAAGGTCTGCAAGAGTCCTTAGAAAGGTCTGTGCCCGTAATTCCTGACACGCCATTGTGAAATAATAAGCAGTACTAACAGGATTGATGCATGCTTCATACATAGCAGTGCTTTGAAAGTGGAGCCCGGAGCTTTTCTCTGCCTGATAACCCCTCTCAGGATTTCCTCCCTCAGGGAAATCAACCACTGATAGAGCAAACTTCCCTTGTTTAAAGGCAGAAAGAGGGACAATTGTTTCAACTGTAAACTAATTAAGAGAGATTACCACCAAGAGCTGGAGGTTCAAACCAGTCCTGCACTCCCACTGACAGTGTGATAATGCCAGGCTGGGGTCAAAATCATAAATCTGAAGGGAGCACACACAATGCTTAAAGCCAAAAAGCCTCTCTACTAAGCATGGGATATTGCCACATTAACCTCACCACCTCACAAACAAACTAGCTGAGAAAGAGAAATCCCATGGCCTCTTTCCCTTTAACTTCATACAGCTGTTGATGGAAAATATGAAGGTCTTTAAATAAGCTCAAGGACCTGAGGCTGTCTGTACTGTAACACTAATCTGGGCAATAACACAATAAAAATCCAATCATACCTGTTATTAACCCGGCTCCTGAACCAATATCTGAATTATATCTGCCTGAATTATAGGCATCAGTTAATCTTCCTCCCCATCCCTCAAAAATAAGCAAATAACAGCACGCTAAGTGTGAACTATGCAGTCCATGCTAATTTATTTCCTAATTAATTGCTTGTAGCTCACACAGTCCATGTAGCCAAACAGTCTACTGCATCCTTCCTATCCCTCACACTGTGAACTGTTTTCTTGCATGAAGAAGCGTGCCATCCAGTTCAAACACCCAGTGCTGACCCCTGACTGCTTGCATGGAGGTGGTGCTCTCATGTTGATGCAGAGCCAGTGTACAGATCAACACGAAGAGAAGTCTCACAGCAAAAGCTGCCAGACCACCTTTAATGTCTCAAGCATTCCTACTTCTAAAGGAAAAAAAAATAGTCTCTAAATCGCACTGCTCATTTACGGGACAGCTCTTGGCTGTAAGCTCACTAATAATAAAAGACTACTGTTATGTTGGCTCTTCAGAAATCCCAGACACCTTATGACCTTAAGGGTTTTTTTTCTTTTTCTCTCCCTCTACACAGTGCCTTTGGTCAAAAAGATCCCAAAGCACTCAGCCAAATGAATGTCCCCACTGTATCCCAAGGCTCCTTTGCCCACCAGTGAAATGCTGCCACCTCCGGGCTGATCTGCAGCAGCTGGATCAGTGCAGGCCGGGACCCCGCGGCAGGACCCCCCTGCTCCTTTCTGCCCCGCACCCTTCTGCTGCAGGGTGGGGAGCACCGTTTAATTAGAGGGTGCTGCTCCTCGGGTGGTTCAGTTCTGGCTATGAGGGATACCTCGGTGATGTGAGAGAGCTAGCATGGAGAGGAAAGGGGGCACAGAAAAGCGATAGCCCAAGATTTCAAGACAGCGCAGGCTACTGCAAGGTGTCTTACAACATGAGCATGACCTCTGTTTCCCAGTTCAGAAGCATCCCCTCTGTTTCCCTTCCTGCAGTTCTGTTACAACCTTATTTACAGAGACAGGGCAGCAAGGTGCACTTTAATCCCTTGAGGAGCTGGCAAGCTCTGCCCAGAGGCAGCTCTGGTGACCACCCACCGATCCACGATCCATCCTCATGCTTGCTGCTTCTAAAGACAAGCTGCATCAGGAATGGGAAGTACTTTCCACGTGAAAATGTTTTACTGATCTAGTGACCTAAGTTGCTTGAAAGCCTTCTGAATAATAAATATTTTTCATTCAAAACCTTCACCACATGCCATTTGTCTTTGTTGTATTATATTAATATACTCATGAGACTATAACACAAGCTTTGAACCTACTTCAGAGAAAAACATGCTGAAAACTTCTTGGTAAAGGGACCAACTTTTATTGAAAGCCAAAGATTAAATCATTTTCTCTAGTATGAAAAGTATAGGTTAGCAGTCAGAACTCAGGATTAATATTATTTCAAGGTCAGTAATGGTTTACAATAAGCCAGTGTGACCTCCCATAGAAAGAGTTGTTATCTTGGCACCAACACCGTACTTTAACATCTCTCTTGACGCTGATGCTGAACAGCAATAGCGCTGATGGCTGCACAGCAAACCCACCTTAAGACTTGATATAAAATGTTTTCCTTTGCCTTGCTTCAGCTTCCCCATATGAAAATGAGACAACAGTTACTCCTCACCCACCCCAAGCCTGAGGAGTGCTCCCGGTGGGGGGGGTGTGTGTGGGGTGTGTGTGATGGCCACATCACTGGGTGCATGTGCATCCCACTGGGAGCACACCAGACACAGCTGCTAGGGAAAGTGTTTCCCTAAACTTGGTTCTAAGGGTGTTCTCTCTGCCATGCTGAACGTTAACATCTGTAGGAAACAACACTGGGGCTGGGCTCCCCACAACACCCCTGGCTCCTTTTCTCTTTCCCTGCTACTGGAAAAACAGAGCTCATGCAGATATTTCATACTGGACACTTTCATACTAGATTCAAGCTTGCTAGAATACCCCAACTGCCATGTAGAAACTGAGGAAGCAAAAGAGAGAGACCAAAATGATAATAAGTCCAAAGTTTGGTGTGAATAGAAGAGAATACACTGTGAAGGAGGGCGGGGACTGCCAGAGACATTATTAATAGGTTTTACCCTTGAGCTCTGGCAGCTACTTGTTCTATACACAGAGGAAAAGGATTAATCAAGCCTTGCACGTAAAGGTTCTTTCTGTGGTCTGCCAAAATATTTAAAGCAGTATATACAAAGTGTAAGCCTTATTATTATACACATTCAATGTAATCATCTTATGCTACAGTTAAGGCTGGGATGACAATAAAGTAGATTATTGTGCACTATAACCAATTCAATTCCAACACAACAGGACATGGCTTAGTCACTTGGTTCAGATCTGGTACTGGAGCTTATTTTTCTTATGCTGGGCTAAACTGTGATTTAAGAGATTTAATCAAGCTTTGAGAAATGCTTTCTTTGCTAAAGAAGGAGAAGGAACTCAAAGTCTGCACCTGGCAACCCTAATCACTTCCAATTTTCAGCTCATTTTGCTTCCTGGAAATTCACCTTAGTAAATAATTGTTCTCTAAAATAACTGGGGCTGAAAGAATGACAACATAAGAGGAACAAGTTTTAAGCAAACATCTGAAGCTGGAGGATTGTACAGAGGCTACTGAAGAGCAGTAGCTCCTGCTGATCCCTCCTATGCCAGCTCCCAAAGGGCTATGAAGTAGACATATGATATATTTTCTTAAATCAAATAATTACAGTAAATGCATGGGAAACAGTGAAACTAAATACTAGGTCAGAGCTGTAGGTCACTAGCAATACAGAGCTTCAACACAGCAAGGCTGCCACAGTTTCTTTGTGTCACTGGCCTAGACTCAACAGCAAACAAAACCAGTACTCAGCAGCACGGCTGGCTGATAGCAGCATTGTCTGATAAAGCTCCAAAGACCTCCCAAACCTCTCAAGTGAGGTGGGTTTTATTTAGCATCTATGATCTGCAAAATCTAGGAATTTAAGATAATGGTGTACCTCTGGACTACTAAAGCACATGGGCAAAAAGAAATCCTCCCTCCCCCAGCCTTAAATTGCAAGTAAAAGCAGGAGCAAAAAAAGTCCAAAGTCAACATAAGCATTATAAGTGTTTCTTTTTTTACTTTACAAGGCCCAGGAGTAGGACAAACTGAGGCTGTCACGCAGATCTTTGGGTTTCCCACTGTGGCCTTGCAGGTTCCTCATGAAAATCACTTACTGCTGTACTACTGTTTATGAAAACTGAAAACCCCTCTTTAAACCTGTTACTGTGCATAGGCCATACGTGATCACTCACTTTGTTAGGCTCCTCACCTGAAAAGCAAAAGGGTTTTCATGACGGATGGCATATGTTTGTGAGTCTTTCTTTACAAGATACTTGCATTCAAAGCAGTTAAATTTTGTGGGACTGGAGAACAACCTGAAGAGTCCAGTAGCAGGTCACCAGGGTTAGAGAGAAAGGAGGGAGAGAAAAGAGCAATACATGTTGTGTGTTAGACAAAGCAGCATTTAGCTCCCCCAGGACTTACAGTATAGAGAGTACAAATACATGAGCTTTGAATCCAAAGATGGGAAAAATTGAAGTGTTACAGTTTAAATTACCAAAACCTACCCAAATCCAGCCCACATAGGATGTCTGCTGCAGTAAATCAGGCAATGCTCATTTCCTTCATCTACTGCGAGTTATACTTAGCTGCTGCTCCTCAAGGGCCCATAGCTTCCTCAGCTGATTCTCTGACCCATGTTTCCTTTTGATTTCCCCCAGGAACCTACTGCTTCCGCTTCACTCATGATAAGTTTTTACAATCATATCTATTCACATCCCAACTCCACCAAAACCTGGACACTGGCATCTGGCAACACAGAAATCATGCTTCACCCTGACAAGATCCCACCAACTGCCAAGTGTCAAATGCTTAATCAGATAATGAAAACAGATTTATCTCAAGCAGAAGTGGGCAAAGAACTTGGCTCTGCCACCACTGCAGAGGGAACCTGGCTGCGAATGCCAGGATACAGGCTGCTCCACATCTTGGCAATTCTGAATGGGTACATTTTAGGGGAAACTATGCTAAGGTAGCAGCAGCCAGACTTGATGAATTCTATTTTCCTAAAGAAAAACAGAGGGGATTTCTCCACTTGGCTACACTGAAGTCATGACTCAGCTCATGGATTCAGATATATCCTCAGGCACATGCTAGCCTGGATTTAAGGCAACATCAACCTTGAGCCGTAAGATTTCAGAGAGAGCTGTCAGAGCTTGCGACGTTATCAGCATTAGAGCACAGCCTGATTCTGCAGTGAAAAATACCACAAATAATAGGAACAGCACACAAGAAATACAGAGATACTTGTTTTCTTTTCTAGTTTAAAAGAACCTATACTGTTTATCAGCAATATTTTCACAGTATCAAATAAGAACATTAAAAAAAGCCTTAAAGTTAGAAAATGTAGCATTCCTTTTGCAGACCAACAGCAGAATTTAAAACCAAAGGAGAACTGAAGTCAGACTGAAGCCACCTGTAGATGCCTCTTGTCTTTTCAACCCAGAAGAACTTTACGATTAATTCTTCTAATGGCTAACTGGCATTTTACAAAACACCATTAGAAATACCATGGGATGAATGCATGGCACGGGGGTTGGAACTGGATGATCTTTAAGGTCCCTTCCAACCCAAGCCACTCCATGATTTTATGATGAACATAAGTACCAAGGGAAAAAAATAAAATAGGAAAAATCTATCATTACCACAAGAAGAGCTGAACATTCACCCACAGTCCAAATTTGCATTTTTTAAACAAGTAATGACAGTGGTTACAGCCACACTGGATTAGGTTTTGGTCAGACTTGATTACTCATGATTTAAAATTTCCAGATCTGTTAATAGCTATAACAGAAGTTACTGCTTTTTACTACTGTAAGAAACTGAGCTCACACCTAAATGTTTTCAGGAGGATGCTAAAGTTGGAGCACAACAGCATTAAGGCTGAGAAAGTTGGGGCTGTTCAGCCAGGAGAAGAGAAGGCTGCGTGGAGACCTCATAGCAGCCTTCCAGTATCTCAAGGGGGCCTATAGGGATGCTGGGGAGGGACTCTTCATTAGGGACTGTAGTGACAGGACAAGGGGTAACGGGTTCAAACTTAAACAGGGGAGGTTTAGATTGGATATAAGGAAGAAATTCTTTCCTGTAAGGGTGGTGAGGTACTGGAAATTGTTGCCCAGGGAAGTTGTGAGTGCTCCATCCCTGGCGGTGTTCAAAGGCCAGGTTGGACAGAGCCTTGGGTTGCATGGTTTAGTGTGAGGTGTTCCTGCCTATGGCAGGGGGTAGGAACCACATGATCTTAAGGTCCTTTCCAAGCCAAACTCTTCTATGATTCCATGATTAAGCCCAACTGAACAAAATCCTACACTGCAATGAGGACAGAGTTGATGTCTAAAAATCTTTCTCATCTTTCACCCATTACTACGACCTTGAGGTTGGGCTGGAGCAATTTCACTCCTTCCGGACAGTGATAATACGGCAATTAGAATATTGCAGAGGACAGGAGAAAATCCTGGCAAATTCAATGCAGGGAAATGGTGTCCTGCGTTCAGCTGTAGCAGCCATTTTTCTCTTTCCTAGTAGCTGGTGCAGTGCTGTGTTTTCGATTTTAGCCTGAGAACAACACTGATAACACCGATGTTTTCAGTTGTTGCTAAGTATTGCTCACCCTGATCAAGGACTTTTCAGTCTCATGCTCTGCCAGTGAGGAGGAGCATGGGAAGCTGGGAGGAAGAGAGACAGGATACCTAACCCAAACTAGCCAAAGGGGTACTTGGAGCAGTAGGTTAACCTTCTTCCCTGTGATGGTTACTACTGACTGAGAAGCCCTAATCATGAAAGCAGTAGCACAGAACCAGTTCTACTACTGATCATGAACTGGTATTGAAAAATCAAGAATGAAGATGGCAACTGAACCCTGTGCTGCTCGTGCCTCCTGGGGTAGTGAGTTAAACCTCACAGCCTAGAAGCAATAAACTGCCTATGGCAAATGACAAGAGTTCAGATGCCTCCATAGTTTGCTCTTAGAACAGCTCTCTGTACAACAACCAGAATGGCAACCAACCCGGTCCTTTTCCTTTACAAGGCTAAACCCATGGCAGGACCATTTCCCCATCTTGAAACACTAAGCCTAGCAGAAAAAAAAATAAAATGGGTAGTGGGTGACCTGAAGATTATCATTTACAGTTTTACAGCAACCTCAAGTAGTATTAAAACAAAACAACTATTCCCTTCTTGCTTGGAAGAGAGTGGTACTATTCCTTCTGTGGTTGTGGACTGTTTCAGTATTATCCAACTGCATAAACGAAACTAGTGTCAAAATTAAGTTTTAAATGGCTTGAGGTTTATAGGAATTAAAGAAGGAAAAATTAAATTTGAAACTCTGCTTGTTTACTAGCACTAATTAAATATGCCAGAATTCTGGGCAAACTTCCTAGCCTGTGGCTACTACGTTACTGGCTTGTAAAACAGTCAACAAGTGCACGAGTACAAAGAACAAATACAATAACAGAGATTTCATGTACAGTCCTGCCCTCAGTTTATAAAGACAAAAATGTATTGGAAACAATCTGTAACTCTGAAGACCTGTGCTAGCCCTCTAGACTGTACCAGGGCCAAGTCTACAATGGTTGCTTTTGCGGAAAGCAGTTAAAAAACTAAAGAAAAATCAGAGAGAGGTAAGCAGCACTAAGCACATCCAAAACGAACAGGAAACCTTAAAAGACCAGTTTACCTCTACAAATCCCATGCTTCTGGCTTCTGCTTTCAAAATGCTTTGCTATTAAAAGGGAGTTTTCGCACTTCCAACAGAAGTGAGTCTGATTATTCACACCATAGAAGCTACACTCCTCACAAACAGTAGATTTTATTACTATATGGGAATTCACTAGCAAATAGGTTTATTCTGAAGACATGGATTTTCACACTGAATGAAAGCAAGGGCTATATCCATAACCGTACAGGCCATTCAGACTCTAAACTTTAAAGACAGGAAGTATCTTTGTGTTCGACATTTTAAAGCAACCAGCACAATAAGCTCATAGTCTATGAGGAAGTTCCAAACAACCAGGAAAGAACAAACTAAACCTGACCTCAGATAAAAGGAGCCTCTGGAGGATGCTGATCTCAGCACACAGGTGAAATGAAACAGAACAAAATGCAATGGTACCTGCATCATCCCAACTTAGGCAGAGATAGAAGGAGGAGGGACAGTAAGGTCCTATGGCCTAAATGCTGCTCTGTGCACATCCTTCTTTCAGGAAAAGCTCTCCATTTACTTTCCATGGCTGAAGAAGCCATTTTTACAAAAGCAGCAAGCAGCTCTTAATGAAGAAACATTTCAGGACAATTTGCTGCTTTGACAGCTTTAAAATGAACAGCCTTTCACAGCAACTCAACTTAATGTGTGCTCCCACTGTACAGTAGCCTTGCTCAGCTTTAAGGAAACCAGGAATTATGCTTCAATAAAAATTCAGCCACGCAAATATTCTGCTATAAAAAGAGGCATAAACATATAACTCTCCAACTTCCAGAATCACGTACATGAGGCAAAGGGAAATGATATAAAAATAACTAGGTTTTTGTTTACATCTCAGATTTACAAGAGCAATTCCAGAAACTAAGTTCTTCCACAGAGGCATTGATTTAATTACCCTGCATAGCACGCTTTATTTGCATTCACATCTCTGACGTATGTTGGTGAAAAAGAAACAAATACACAATGGATACACACAAAATCATTCCCCAAACGTTTTCTGTGCCCAGGTGTCGGGAAGAACGCTCAAACATACTTTCATAGGCTCCTCTTTCCATTCAAATGACCCTTTTTTAACATATACAAACTATGTATGTTTTCAATTAAAAACGTGACTGGATCAATTGGGTCATGTATTCTTGCAAACCAGCCAAAAATCAAATACAAACTGAAGCCCTGCAGGAATTTCTGGAAGTAAAAACCATAGAACACTACAGTTCTACTTCTGGCATGGAGAATCACCTCTCCTCCTGCAGTGAAGCTGGAAGTGACAGCAGTGCATAAAAACATGCTGTCATTCAGCAGTGAAATAACTGCATTAATGAACAGTACTCAGAAATAAGAAAGGTAACTGGTGAAAACCTCAGCAAGTCAGAACACAATGATGAGGTAGCAGCAGAGCACTTGCTTTTTGATAACTGATAATCTCATATGGCTAACAAAACTGGAATTTTTATCTCAAAATTTAAAAGCTGCCATCAGGTGGCCAAACTGGAAGTGGGGAGCAACAGACAAATGCAAGGATTAAAGAAACATAAACATTACTTTTCTTCCTTTATCCAGAGTATGATGGGCCTGAGAAAGCCCAGACAACTCTACAGTTCCTGCACCAGAACTGGCTCCTACCGAGTCCTTCTGGTATTTCCCCAGCATGCCCTGAACCCCACAAGACCGGCTTGCTCAGGAGCTGTGATGTGTGCCCAACTACACTGCTGTCAGCCCGGTTTGGCCCTGGCAGCACTTGTGTGTTAGCTCAGGTGCACTGCTATGAGGTGCATGCCAGCATTTGTAAAGCCAGCTCATGTGCATGCAAGCAATCGCCTATTTACGAATGTGATCATGTACACTCAGGAGTATTGGCTTGTTAACGCAACAGAAAACATTTTTCACCCTATGTCCAGTGCTTTTGTATCAAGAACTGGAGAATCAGTACGTAGAAATGAGAGACAGTGGAGTGATAAGAAATAACAACGCATAACAATGTAACACACAATAAAGTACACAGTAATGCATTTAATACTACTGGTGTCTGACATGCAGAAGTGCAAGTGCTGAAACTGATAATCTAGGTTTAAATATGATCTGCAGCTGATGCTGTATGCAGTGCTACATCAGCTGCTTCCTGCGGGTCATTTTATCAAGTACCATTCTGATTCTAAATGTAGGAAATCCAACAGTCAATACTCTGTAGTCAGAGCAGCATTTTACATTTACACTACCAATGTAACACATTCATGAGTTATACTCCTATAAGACAGGAAAGTAGTATTGTGTTTGTTTTAAAAAGCAAAGAAATCACGAGACACAAACATTAAGTGAACTTAATTACAGTGTATTAATTAATTAAGTGTATTAACTACAAAACATTCTTACTGCAGAGGATGGCACATCAATTCACGTGTTAATTTTTACCCTTTCCAGCAGCAGATCACCTGTAGGACAAGAGAACTCTTCCTCTGTAAACACAAAGGTTGTTTATTTTGAAGGTTTTCTACAACATTTCTATTTTTTTCCAAAGACAAGAATAAATTACTGAGAAGTAAGGTCAGAACTTTTCTGCAACCCCCCTAAATCAACAGTTGTCCAAGAATACGAAAAGGCATTCTTTTACCCCAGGTGTAACTTTATCCTTGTCACATATAAAAGCCTAGAATCTACATAGCATCCCCGTTATCATCCCTATGATACAACCCCTTCTTTTCAGTTGACAAACGTCAAAGTCATGGCAAAAAAAGCACCAAAGCCTACTTTTTGTTTCTTTCAGATTGTTTACTTCATATAATAATGTAAATCCTGCATTCCAGAGCTACATTATCATGTGGTACATTGAAACAAACACATGTAAGAGACATAATCCTTAAATCTGTACTATTTTCTGAGAGGGTAAGGTATAGAAAAACATACCAGCAGCCACTTATTCGTCTCACTGGTCTATTCCCTCAATAGCCAGAGGCTACTTTTAACTGCACTGACTTAGCAAAGGAATCCAAATTGTATAAATCAATGTCTCAATTAACATTTTGTTTAGGAAGAGTTACGGAAAAGAAACAGAATGTAATCATTTGCTAGCACAGTGGCTCCAGAGGTCTGGGAGTGAGTGCAAGAAGAATGGAGTTGAATGTGGGAAGGGTCCATTATTCTTTCAATAGTGTCTGGTACTGCAAAGTATGTGCTCACATACTTTCCTACTGGAAAAGCTTAAGCCTTCAGTAGCTCCTTGGTCTGGGAAAATGGCAGGCACCCAAATGCTAACCCAGGGATCTAAGAAGGAGATCTACCTGAAGAACAATATTTTTCAAGTGGCCTTAGAAGTGAAAAACAGCCATAAAGAGAAGTCTCATTCCCAGGGGATTTTATTCCTTCTGTCTGGCTGCTGTTCGTCAGGTGCCGTTCCCTGCACACATCCCCAGCACATTCGAATGCAAGAATGGAGAGGGCCTCTCTGAAAATAATCACACTTGCTGAAAGACCTGCCCTGCATAAATATCTCTAACAACAGTACAAACAGAAATCAGACTTCTTGCCCGATACGTTAGTTGAAATTTATGGCACCGCTGGCAATGATTCTGTTATTACTGTTCTACCTGGCTACGGCTCAAAGTCACAGAAGTGGGAATTTCAGAGGTATTTTCAGAAATTATGTAGATCATCTGGGGGGAAAAAACCTCAACCTAGTTCAAAAATGCTGTACCAATGCATTAGTGAACAAAGCTCTATATTTAATATATATGTATACATGTATAAACACATACCGTAGGGATGGGATAGGGAAGTTAGGGACACACACGGCCTCTAAAATGATATTTAATGCTACACCCTGGGAATAATAAAGCAAAGGGAGGAAAAAAAAAAAGAAATCAAAGGGAATACTGAAAGACAGTCTCCTGTGCTATTGCAAATATCACCAGCTGCTAGAGGATTTATATGCAGAAAAACTAGAAGTTGAGCTTTAACTCAAATTTCCCTTGCTTTCTTACTGGTTTGCTTCCAACCCTCAGACTTAATTAAAGTCTATCAGCCAAATTTTTTCTGTCTCTAGACCCTAAATTATTCCCTTTTTAAATGTCTCTCTATTGACTGACTCCGATTTTTCAAGATGTTGCACTTCCACTAATCTGAATGTTGAACATCATCCTCCCCCCCCCCGGGTTTTTTTAAGGGTTAAAGGATTTCAAGATGATCAACCCAATACCAACAGGTAATGCTGCAGGTATGCAGGTACATGTAAGTTATACTCAGAATGAGTGATAGTGCAAGATACAGCATTCTGCATTGCCAGTTCACGTATCAAGGTATAATAGCCACTTCCTATTAATTCTTCAAAGAGTATATTGTATTCAGTGACTGGGGAAAGAGAGAGTATATAGGAAAATACCTAAGACGTGGCTAAGAAGTTTTACTGCTTGTAAAAAGAATCTATATCTAATCTTCTCTAGTGGGGAAATGGTGCAGTAAATCTGATGAAGAAAGGAAGGATTTAAAGCCAGGGAAAATTAGGATTTCTCAAAGCAGAAACATAGAGGACATGCTGCCCTTAGGAATAGATCTCTGTTATTTAATCGATGTACTGGAAGAACTCCCGGGAAGCATGTCTTAGCACGAGAAAGGAAAGTTTGCTATGCTCTTCATTTCCTGTGTAATTCCAGAAACTGCCAGCACAATGCTGTTTGGGGAGAACCACACTATGGGTATTCAAGGGGGAATTCAGCATTGTATTCTGAATGAATGGAAACATTCTGAAAGATATATATTTGCTGCGAGTGAGGTAGAATGCGAACCCAGTAAGGATCACAGGCCCACGTATACCTTCAACCAGCTAATTATATATTCTGACTATTTCTGTTATGATTTCCACAGTATTCTCAGCAGTGGTAAACATCACAGCAAATCATCCAGGTTTGAGCTCACAGTAGCCATGAGGTCAGTGTAATAAATCATCGCTAAAAATATTATGCAACTACAGTTCAACTGATACCAAAGGTAGGTAATTTTAATGGAGATGCGATCACTTTTATGTATCCCTGCAAGTTACTGATTTGGGATCTCAATGACTGGATGAAGGAAAGGCTCTTCAAAGTCTGGGTTTCTTAGAATAAGCTAGATGAATGGTTCCTTGCAAAAATCCCAAGGGTATTTCCCTCCATCTCACTGCAAAAATCTTCTGCGAAGCATGACAATTTAAGGGATTAAAAAACCTTAAATAACACAGAACAGCAAGGGAACCACAAGCTTTGGCTGGGCTCATGAGCCAGGACCTCAGCCCCAAGCAGAATCAGACCTTTTAACTGAAGAGGAACAGTCACATGCCTCATTTCACCCTTACTTTGCTTTAAACTAGACTGTTTCCTCCCCCTGCCATATTCCACATTGGCTGATAAATTCCCCAACGGCGGGTGTTAACTAACTCCGCATTCCAGTCTGCTCTGCGTCATGGAGTTCCACATCCCACTGATGAGGAACACATGGTGGACATGTGGTAGGGGAGAGCCTGACAGCGCTTGCACAAGCAGGGATAACTCCTCTGACCTTTGGCTTTTTTCCTCTCTGTACCATCCCAACCGCACAATAAGGAGTCTGTGCCCTGTACTGGTCATTCTGGGATCACTGGACACAACCTGAAATTCGAAGACTTCAGCAGGCAGCTATACTGAGTACATGCCAGGGCTGAAAACATACATGGAAAGCAAGTAATTGATCATTCTGTGTCTCTCCCCTAACCAGGCCATTCAGAGGAACTCTTAGACCATGCAGGTTACATCTGGATCAACCGGGGTAAATATGTCACAAAAGTCAACCAGTGATGGCTATGTTTCCCATCAATTCTGAAATAAGCTAACTCACAGCATTGCTAAAAAATACACAGTGGCAACTGCATTAAAGTATTAAGACATCTTTCTAAACTGAACTGACCATTTGTCATCTTTTCAAGACCCAAGCCTGGCTTAAAGTAACAATGAGATTTGACTTCAGTGGTGTCCAACTTGATGACTCATCCAGAGCTCTACATTCACCAAGTCACATGGACTCAAGGGTGGCCAAGCAATACAGTCATCCCTTCCTCCTTCAAAACCTCTGAAAAGTAAAACCAAATCACAGGCTAAGTGCTGGTCTGAGACCACAGCAGACAGACAGATGAGTAATGATAATACGTTTACTGATGATTAGAAACCAAATGCTGAGCCTCACACTCTCTGCTTTTAGTCTTATGTATATCGTAACTCTGGCAAGAATCTTGCAGTAAAATTAAATCTGTTGCCAGTGAGTCTTTCTACAGCTACAGTCATTAGAAATTCCTGCTAATATTCCAGATTCTAAGATTCATGACCTCTTACCTGTACAAGCTGTCAAGACATGGCATGACCTCTTTTAGAAAGAGGACCTAGATATGCTATACATTCCTTTTAACCTCCCACACGGAATGAATAAAATAACACAGCACCAGGAATACACAATAAAATCCAATGGAAGCAACAGCATTAAAATCAGTAATAGCAGTATGTGCTTTAAAATATAAAGTCAGTGACTTGCTAACTGCTTTGACGGGATGTTCGCATTTATTGCACAAGCATAACCTATAAAAGCACCAACTTAAAATGTTTTCCTTAGATGTGATCCTTGAGGTTCCTTCCAGCCTGGCATTCTATGATTTGGCTACATTCATTTTAGAAACAATAACTGGTTTCATCCATTTCTGAAGCTGAAGGCTACACTCATCCCCAGTAGAGGAAGCTGAGCAAAGTTTAAATGCATAATAAAAGGGGCAAACTTTCTGAGAAAAATCAATGCATTTTAGTTACAGCAGCTACCTGCAGTGAACTGGGAAACTTCTACACAGGCAGGCAAGGCCTCCAAGGGCATCTTCAGAACATCTACTCCCAGCTGATGGCTCAAACAACAACTCACAGGCCAATGTCTTTTTCTAAAATCCTCTTTTGTAAAGAAATAAGATTAAAGCTACACCAACATTTTTAAAGTGTGGTTATAGTCTGAGAAGTTCGTGTGTAAAAATCACACCCTCTTATTCAATCGACCTAGTTCCCCTGTTTTGATTCAGTCAGATCCACTTGCTTTACTGGCTAAAATAACTTTTTACAACTTTCTAAATTCCTACTAGTACTGTGAAACCAATTGAGTTCTGGGAAATGGAACCAAATTCTTTTCTAGTTGTGCATCTGCAAAAAGATTACCACCTAAATCAACACATACAATTCCTATTTGTGTGGCAGAGGAGCCAAAGAGAACCTGACTGGATGAACAGTTGGAACAATTTACTTTTATTTATGAAAAGAGCAGATCTGAACTAACAGGAAAGACATGAAGACCTACACATCACTCTCTCAAAGTCACATTTTATAGCAAAAGAGATTATATCCAACATCTTTCCACAGTATTCCTCAAGATATCACTTGAATGCAAAGGAAACTTGGTAACAGAAGTTTGCTAATAGTGAAACCCACTGATTTTTCCAACAGGGGAATGCCACCCAAGCTAATGCATATGCATTCATCCTGCAGACAGCTGAGCCCAGCAAATAGTTTTTGCTCCCTGGTCTGCCCTGAGTTGCTCCGCAGGATTTTCCTATTGAATTGTGTTATTGCATCCCTTCCCTCCCTGCCAGTGGCACTGCTTGTGGGGAACCACTCCCTAATGTGCAAAATAAAAAGAACCAAATTATCAAAGTCCTGCTGTTTAATCTATTAGAAGTAATGCAACTCATTTTGAGACACAGCTTATGAAGTACTTGCTCATACATGCAGCTGGAGGCAAGCTAGAGTTGGTGGTCCTCTTCATCAGTACAGCTGGATGTGGAAGAGGACATCTGCTCATGCATGACCTACTTTAGGATGCTTTTTACAGTGAAGCATCTGCCTATACCTGTGTTATTCTCAGGTCTTCTTGTGGAAGTAGATTTTAAAAGAAACAGAACCACCATAGGAGTGGCAGAGCATTTCAGAGATGCCAGTTTCCCAAGGAGGGCAGTTTCAGTGAACAGAAACACTAAGGAAGTTGCAGTGTGTTTATACGTGATCCAGTTACTTAAAACAAATTATCAGCAGGAAAAAAAAAGGGCAATATCCCAAGGCAACAGAAAGGAAATCGAGTGCATCAAAGCTGTTCCTGAACTCCCATTACCTACCCACTTGGCAACGCTGACTTTTAAAATTATACTACACCATTCATTTTTACTCTCATGATGCAAGGAGAGGAGGAAGAAAAAGCTCCCCCACTTTACCCCCCTCTTTTTATTAAAATATCTTAAAAACAGATCTGTATTGTTACTTCAAGGTTACTAACGTTAGTCCTGTATATATTTATAGATGAGGTATTCCTTTCTGTCTGAAGCACATGAGGTAATAAGTAGCTGGAATTGTCACGGTGATTTATTAACATATTCTCTAGGAGAAGCCCTGCACCTGCGTCTGTGCAGACCGAACACCCACGAAGGCTGAACTCACCCTTACACAGCCCACAAGATCTTAAAAGGAAATGCTCCAAATTTAGACCTGCTCCAACAGGTGTCTTTTACTGTCTCACTTTGCATGACCATAAATATCAGAGGTGGAGCAAAAAGCTCCCTGTCCATTGTAATCATTCTTTGAAAACAAATACGTTTGCCCCTTCCAAAAGCAAAGACGGCAGCTATGGAATTCTCATCATTTCCTCACTCCTTCATCCTGTCAAGGCCCAAGTCAGAGAGATGTCACTGGCAAAACCAGGCTCCAGGGATGAGCACATAACTTTTTTCTCTTCAAAGGGCCCTAAGCTGGCGCTGAAACTTCCCCAAACTGTATTTCTTTCTTTCTGGTATCTCATCTTGCAGCTATTTGCCAAAGTGAATGACATGCACAGGCTGTTCATGGCTTTTTATAAGCTCTCATTACCCAAACAGGGAACCATTTCCTTGAAAATGCTTTCGCCAGCAGCATTAGTCTCTCTAGGCACCACCAATAAATTTGTCTCCTGGCCCATCATGATGCACACCAAAACGTGCTTGGATGGATGTACTTGATACTGGTTTGCACTTGTTTACTGGAGGGAGGACGCTACCTGTGGGACTTGTCATCAGGGTGATTAACAGCACAGGATTAAAAAAAGGAGGATAATTTTAACAGCTGAATGGGAAGCTTTGCCAGATTTGCTTTGGCAAGCAAAGGAGTGAAATGAGGCTCCTTTCTGTGTGTGGTGTAACACGGAGAGACATTCTCCAAACCAAAATGGCTATCCATGACTCACAAACCAAATCAAAACAACAAATCTGGAAAAGAACTCCTACCCAAACTGAGAAAAAGAGTAACAGGTTACACCAGGAACTTGGAAATCCTATTAAAATGTTTCAGTCTGTAACACTTTCATTACTACAAAAATGCCTGAGTCAAGAGCAAATAAATATTTAATACTCAACAGGTACTCAGGAGAATGTGTGTTTTCCCTTGTCCCTCCCCACCAGCTGCTCTTTTATGGCAGGAAAGTGAAGAGCGTGAAATTCAATGATAGGAAGAAGGCAAAGGTCAGGAAAAAGGTTTTTCTTCAAGGATTTAAATTAGCGTTCTAAAGCTTTGGCTGTTTTGTCAACACAACTTCCCTCCTGTGAGGAGGGAAAGCCAAAGGTCCTTTGAAACATTTCTGTATGGGATCTAGATTTTTACCAGCAACAAGATTCCTAGCTTTAAAGAAAAGCCCATCTTCCCTCTTCCCATTCCTTTCACCACTCCCTGCCTGTCCCTCCTTTCACCCCCATCTTTAAAAAGGGAGAGAAAAAAAGAAAACAAGGAAAACAGAAAAAACAAAAGCATCTGAAGAGCAAAACAAGCACCAAAGGAGTTCTAGAGTTCATGTAACAAGACCACTATAGCCCTTCAAAAGGGCCATTAAAAGCAAAACAAGCAAAAGCAACACCCTCAAGATGCCTATTGTATTTTGGAGAGGAACAAATGAGTGTACTGGAAATTCTCCCATTCCGCCACAAAGTCTGTTATTCCATCAAAACAAAGTCCAGAGATCAAGAAAGGACCAACATGGTAGCTGAAAGTCAGTCACTTCAAGTGATCCATGAAGAAAACGAGACTGGGCTTGCTCTTTTCTTTACCTCCCCTTGCTTTACTATCTTGTATTAAAATAAAGAAAAAAAGACTTCAAAGATTGTTTCAAGCGTCGCTTTTGTTTCTCACATGAGAAAGCCAGGGCTTGAGCAGGTCTAGACAACACAGTGGTTAAAACATCATCAGCTGCCAGCACTTTGTCTTCCTCGAGCTCCCACAGTTGTTGCTATGCTGAACTGCCGCATTTGAAAATATTTGACAACTTCCATGTACTGTTTTGCTTCCCTCAGAGCTTCTCCAACATGGCAGCAGTGAAACAGAGAGCACAAACCCAATGCAGGCAGTTTCAGATGGCAGAGGCTCACCCACATGGATGCTGGCCCAGTGCTTCTGCATGATGCTTCAAAGCATCTTTTTCTGATTTTTTTTCCCCTTCTTTTTAACACTTAGCAGATCTTCTCTCTTTGTGCTTCTAGACTATCCTATCATCCATGGGCTTTTCCTGGAGGGTATCTAACACTTTACATTAGCTTTCATAGCAGTGCATATGGAAATGTAAGAAAAACAGGGAGGCATACAGATTTTTATCCCATCTGTATATCCCCAACACCACATTTACCAAATCCCAAACAGTTACGCTCAAGAAGATCTGCTGAAGACAACATAACTGAACAGGTGTTCCTGAAGACAAAGTTTGGACTGAAAGATAAAGCTTGATTAATTTAGCTATAGAGTAACAGGAATGAGAATCCTCTGGTTAGATGAACCTGTAAAATCAGAGGTCAACTAAGATCACACATGTTTCAGCAATTTCTAAGTCGTTATGCCACAGCCACCAACTAGTGACAGGAGAAAGCCACATCCCATCATTAACAGCAGATGAAATATTCCCCCCCAGCACAAAATAGATTAGTGTTTGTTTGCTCAAAAATATAGAATGCAATGGTGCTGAATTTCCTACACTAGACGGATCAGCTGCTGTGTATGTACATGAGGCTTGTCTGCAGCTTGGTCCCTGCCATGTCCAATGAGAACCCAGGAGACAGCCAGCGGAAACATGCAGTTAACAGGGCTCACTCTTGACCACCTTTCTTCTAGAGCAATCCTTAAATTCAGGCAGAAGAGGAGTCACCTTCCATGGGCACACAGCACCTCCCTCACATCTGGTAGTGGGATGTTCAAGGAAGATTACTCCTAGCTGTGGCCTACAGCACAGACCAGAGGCATTTGCACAGAAGAGATTTATCTGAGACCAGGCCCCAGATGTCCGTATCCTTGACTTACAAAGTCCACATGGATGAATTTCTCAGGTCTCAGATGGCTGCCCCACAGGTGTCTTATGTCCTAGTGAAGGTCTGACTGTCAGCCTGGGGCAGACTACAAAGGCTGGCTTCTCAAAGAGCCAGCTGAGCTTCCACAGAACATCAGATACATGTCTGAGAAAACTAAAATCACTGTACAGAAGAGCATAAAGAGCAACAAGCCATCTTTCCTTCTGCTACTAATGGATAGGAATTATGCTGTGCAGGAAGCTCAGCTAGTGCAGCATATTTAATGGATTTATCCAAGTCCCCAGTGCAGTTTAATGGTGGATATAACATGGATTCCCTGATGAATCTTTTTGGGCCTGGAAAGACAGCTGAGGTTTTGTGCCTTATATGCAGAAGAGTGTAATGAAATCCTGAAAGCCTCTCTGAGATACTCTGTAAATCCATATTACAGATTCTCATTGGAACTCAGACAATGAGAATAGTTTTTAATTTATGGATATAGGTGTACTGCTTCTGAATCTCTGTATCTAAACTGTACCTGAACTATGGCAATACTGGCTTTATTTTAAGGAGAATTAACTTTTTACCCATTTCCTTTTTTTCCCTGGAATTCTTCACAATAAAGGCATGACACAAGCCCATCAACTGGTTATACTGACATAATGAATAATAAAATACTGTTCCCTGAATATTGCAAAGGCTTTTTCCTCTTCCCTTCTCATCCTACTTTGTCTTTAACCATTGCACCTAGTCTATTGTTACATACCCCAATCCCAAGTTCAGTTTCTATTACAAGGACTCATAAGCTTACTTCTGAAGGATGGATCTTTTAATGACAAGTTCTTCATCCAAGTCAGCTTCATTAGCCATGAAGAGCAATCTTTTTCCTGTGTCATCCACTCCAATGAAGTCGCGCTGCTCCACTGAAGTAGAAAATCAAACACAACCATTATATAGCCCTGTCTTCATGCAGGCTGGAAAGACAAATGGGACCACCAACCACCCCCAAAATATGAAATACCAGGTTTCAGACTGACCCAGCAAGTCAATGAATTAGCAAAAGTTATCCACAATATTTATTATTTCCAGCCAGAGTAGCAGATATGTATCATAGAGTCATAGAATAGTTAGGGTTGGAAAGGACCTTAAGATCATCATGACATCCAAAACACTGGCCCTGCAAGCTTAATGCATCCCTTTTATGAAGATGCCAACTACAGGTCCTGACATGCAATGCTCCATCTTGAGCTACGCTTTCCTTCTCTTTTAAAGAAATTAAAAACCCCTGCTATGTGAATTTACACAACAACAAACCCAAGGCAAACAGAGAGTTCTTAAAAACCCAGCTGCTTCTTCCTCATCATAAATCACTCCACATTAGAATTAGGTGGTCTGGAAAGGATTGTGATTTCAGCTAAGACATAACCGCTTTGCAACTGATCTCTTATTTCAGATAAATAATGATAGCAATAGAAATCCTAAATCACATACACAAACACACATAAGTCTAGATTCTAAGGCTCCTACTACTGATGCTTCTGGGTGGGTTAACACGGTTTAAGTATCTATTTATAAAACTGCCAACCAAGAGAATACCTAACAAACAGTCACATAAGATTATTGTGGCAACTCCCATCTCCTGCAATTGGACTGTGCATCAACAGTGACTTTGGTCTGCTGAAATGGAAAGCTATTGGTTTTGAACAGTCTTCCACAACATCTGAATACAGCAGTGGCTGTACTGCACTCTGTAGTGTGAGCCATCACTCTGGTGGCAACCATATGCTGATCTTCATAGGAACACAGGCTCTACAAGATGCTATGGTACTGTTCTAACAAAAAACTCCTCTCTCCCACTAAATACTATTGTTTTGGGCCAAATTGGCAGATATTCAGTCTCCCAAGTTCTAAACTTTTAACAACACTTGCATAACAGCATGCTCTATAAATAGTTAAATCCCCCAGGATGAACCCCATCCTTTATTTTACTTTTACCTGTTCCTTCAGTTGCCATAGCAATAAACAGGATCAAAATACAATCATATCTATGCAGCTGTTGAAAGTTCTCCTATTGGCAGTCTTTGATCCAAGTGATCAAGCATACCTTTTTCAGAAATCCCATCCCTTCTCAGAAATTAATCATATAGCCAAGTACAAACATAGGCGTGAACATGCAACACTATGACAAGTACAACCAGGATAAAGCTGGCTTGCTGTAAAAAAACAGAAACAAGTCTTCAAAGCAGTACTGATTCTCATATTTGAGAAGGGTGACAAAGTTTGAGAGTAGGGGCCAATCAACCATCACCACTGCCACCTAAGTGGGGTCTCCTGATGGACTAGAAACACAACCAAGTGCTGTTCATAGCTGCCCATCTCCTGACTATTCATACAGTAACATAACATCCTACACTGTTATAGGGAAGCTCTATGCAATAAGTAAAAGGGAAAAAGAAATCTTGATGAAAACAGGACCAGGTATATGACTGCCACCAAACCAGTTTCTCTTGCTTGTGTGGATAGGTAAGAAACAGACAGCAAAACCATGTGAGTGTGCTATATTTTTTTGTAGTGGATGCCAGGCCAGTTTCTTCCCAGTACACTGGCAATAAATTGCATTCCTTTTGTAAGTTAGAAAAGACAAAACTTACCACTAAAATCAACTACCCACAGATACAAGTGTGCTGTTTCAAATCACACTTAGTGAGGAAATAAGTAAATAGAAGAACAAATAACTAACTAGTTTACAAAATCCCTGCAAGGAAACTATAAGAAAAATGTTAAAGCTGCACTGATGGTAACTAAAAAAATCATTTAAAGTATAAAAATGGAATGCAGGATGTGTTTCACCTCCTCAAAACAGATAAGTAAGGATTTGACACAGCTGTTGCAATTTATTAGTTACCTTAGAAATTACATCCCCAACAACTTTCAGGGTTCCAATGACCTAAAGGAATCATGACATCACAAGAGAATGGAAGCTGAGCAAATCAGTGATGAGAAATAATTTTCAGTCAGATTTTCTAAAATGCTCTTTAATCAAACATAATTAATTGACACTTGGGAAAAAGACCCCTTTGTTAAAGATTCACCATCCCCACCCTTTCAATTAAAGGCAGAGAATTCACACGATGCAGCCTGCAAGACCACCAAGAGGTCTTCTGGCAAACATAGGGAATACCAGTGATGACATGCCTGCTGCTTTCAAGACAAGAAAAACAAGCAGGGAAGAGTCGCCATCCCCATCTTTTCTGCTTTTCTTTATACATCAGAAAGGTTCAGACACCCTCTTCTACTCAATGCCTTGCAGGTCATCTTTAAGCACATGGCTCCATTCTGGGTGTCCAAATTCCTGACACTCTCTGTTTATTTGGGTTACTACCATTCACTAGCAGCCTGCTTTTTCTCTTTTTTACTTATTTTATTGCCATTCCTCTTATTGATCAATCAAAAAAGCCAATGAGATGATTTTTATCAATATATGAGCCCCTAAATATAAAAAACAATGAACTTCACTCTGTAATTTGCACCTGAGGAACGTGAAACATTTCAGGAAAGCATCGGTATGAATTTATAGCTGCTTAACACTGCAATCCATGCTCATTTTAAAACTATTCCTTACATTAAAGTTCTTGAATGTTCAATAATATTTCCAAAGCAACAACCTTGTATCAGATTCCACAATGTAAACAAAATGTCTTGTTGCTCCTTTTCACAAAGGAGTGAACTGGTAGGAACAGTAAAACAATAAAGCAAGCAACAAATATATCCAGTGACTTCTCAGGACTAGGGATCTATTTTCTAATATCAACACTTAAGTAGAACAGCGCAAGTGCATAGAAGCATGTATGTGCCACAATTTACACCTAATAGTACCACGTGCTGTGAAAAGCTGCCTAACACGTTCCATATTAATATCTTGTGTTCAACTGCATGTAAGCTTCATCAAATTTTAACTGAGATTTCCAACACCAGGTGCCTGCCTTAAGAGGAACACTTGGAAAACTTCAGCGAAAACAGTTCAGCTACTTCTAAGGTTAAACAAAAAAACCCCAACATGTTTAGCCTAAGTTTAAATGCTTAGGTGGCCCTTCTCGCAAAAAGCTATGCTATTCCAGTTCTTCATCTAAGGTCTTCTGTATCATCAGGTTGTACAAGCAAAGCACACAAGCCATGAGGCTCCATGGCCATGCTGTGATGACTGCTCCAGGGGAAAGAGCTTGATCTGTTGTGTCTTTGCAATTTGTTTTTACAAGGAAATTAAACTCATAAGCTCAAAAGGATAAAAGGAAAAAAAGCATAAAAACAAGGACTCTGCAAGATGGGCTGGGAGAGTGAGAAAGCAGTCTCTGAGAAATGGTGGAAACCATTCCGTTCATGAAAAGACCACAGGGAAAGGAATGAGAAGAGAAGAAAAAAAGTAACTGAGGACAGATAAATGAAGCAGGTTGAGGTGAGAAGTAAGAAGTGGAACAGGTATGGGAATGGTAGTGAAGGAAAAGTGTAACATATGAGAGAGGCTGGACTCCTAACAAGGATCCTTGAAGGAGACAACTAAGCAAAGAGAACAAGAATGGAGGCTGGTGGTGACAAGAAGCCAGCACAGGAAAAGATACAAAGATGAGCTTGGATTATGTTGACAGCAACAGAATGCATTCAGTCAAGTAGGAACAAAAGGCAGGAGGGTCTGGTGCTCCCTAAAATGTACCACCCCTCACCAGAACCTGGAGAACCACCTAAAATTCCTGTCTCAGCACTCCCGTACTTTTAGCAAATGACTGGAAAAGGTTTAGTAGGGTTCATGTCTCATCTGAGGCAGCTCATAGAAAACAACTTACTAATGCTTTCCATGATAGCTTGAGTAGTTTTGAGTGTGAAACCTTAGCATCAAGCCCCAGAGAACAACACTGGTGGTGTCAAAACACTTCAAGAGAATGGAATTGTAACGCTTTCAAGTTTGGTCTTCTACAGATCTGAGAAATCACACACAAATTTTAACAGGTCATGGAGTAAGAGTTATGCTACAAAGTCAAGCACACAGACATGAAAACCAAGCAAATTAAGAATGCATGTGCAACCTGATGTGTTTATATTTTCAAAGAGTCTTCATGTGATATTGTTTAACCTCACAGACCTCCTTGACCCCAGCTTGTGTGCTCAAAGCTCTTGTACTTGGCAGGTCTATGATATTTAACCACAGACTCATGAATGCTCAACTCTGTGTCTGTAGTAGTGCTCTTGACAAGGTTTTATGTGCCATTAGCACTTAGGTTGTCTGTTCAAAACCAAGGAGGTTTAGAACTGTTTCAGAGTTCAAGTCCTGAAAACTTTCAGCCCTACTAACTTTACACTTTGCTCCAGAAAAACCTTCTCATGCAGAGTCTAAGCAGCTTTCTTTTAAAAACACACTTCCTCCACTTTCAGACACACACATAGTCCAACAGTTGGCTTGCATTTCACTCCTCTCGCAAACAGTTTTAAGCTTCACTTTCTTATTTGTATTACTGTAATGCCTCTGAGCTTTAATCATAGACCAGGACCCACTAAGCTGGCAATAATCAAGCCTCAGCAATTTAACAGATATCATTAAAAGAAAATGAGAGGTATGGTATGGGAACAACTGTATGGTATTTAGTACTTTTAGCATAAGTAAAACAGGGATAATAGCCTTGCCCTGCCTTACAGCAGTGTTGTGAGAATAGATACATTAAAGATTACAAGGCACTAAGATATTATGGTAAGAGGGACAAGATAAGCATCTAACCAAGACCTTGAATCAGTGGGAGTTTTGCCTAGCAAAAGGCTCCTGGATGCGATCTCAAAAGAGTAATTCAGTAGATACCATGAGATGGGAGATTTCTAGAAGTATTTGTTACCCACTACCCACCTAACACTGGTCCCCACAGTCAGTGGTAAATTCCCACTCATAATCTGGCTGACGCTTAGTGCTCTTGAAAAACCTAACGGTTCTGATGCTCATATGTAACAAAAATCTAGGGTTTGATCCAAAACTCACTGAAGTCATCTGGAGCTTTTCCCTTAACTCTTGTGAGCTTTGGATCACAGCCTGCAAGATTACACGAGTCTAATACTTAATTCTAAGATGGAAAAACCCAAGTCACACCCCTACCAGGGAATCTGAGGAAAAATAGAGTATCTGTACCTTTACTTCTTTCACTCTGAGATTAATAACTAAACATATGTACAAATGGCATCTTTAGAATGCATTAATAAATAAATAAAGGTATTCCTATCTACATACCTGGCTTTTTTTTCCCTTTCTGTCCTGGTACCACTTCTGTGGGCTCATGAGTTTTCTTCATCAACATGGAGAGAGTAGCATCATGAGTTCGAAACAGATCCACAACTTTATATAAGTCAACATCTGTGATCAGATCGCAGCTCAACACCAAGACATCAGTCTGTCAAAGAAGAAAAACAAAACAAGCCAAACCATTCAGACATACAAGTGGCCACATATGGATTAGCATTTGAGAACACAACAACAAATATACCCATGGCTGGTTTTAGATTTTTCTTTAAAATACACAGGGTCTGCCATACTTTGCCACAAAGTTACTGGTCTTTACCAGTTCACTTGAGTCCTGCTGTTACTGAATTAGTTAGTTGGTTAATGCTTATCCAGCTCTGGACCATAAAGAATATGTGACCATCTAAACTGCCGTCATCTGCTCCTAAATGAAGGAGCCAGGACACAGAAGCCATGGCTTTCAAGACTGCCACAAAATTCTACAGTATTTACAGCAGCTACTTTTACTTACATAATGATGTAGAAAAGAAATCTTTCTGAAGGAATCTTTTTTAGCTGACTTTGCATCTGGCTACAAACCACTGGAAAAGATATTTAAACTATGTTATTTTATCGGGAGGAAAAAAAGCAAAGACTATCTAGGATGTAATTGCACTGCCATGGTGGCCTCAGCCTAGAAATACATTTCCTAAAACCAGCAATACCCCATATAAAAAAAAAAATAAAGAGGAAGTTAGGTACTATTTAATAACAGGCTTGTATTTAATTTTGATCTCAAAGGATTCCAAAGTACCTCATGAAGTATTTAAGAGAACTGCTGCCTATATCACAAAAATACTGTCACATATTGAGCGAGACACAGCAGCTTCATTAACCAAGAACATTACAATATACTCCAACTAAAAACACTTACCTAGGAACAATTTTCTGTATTTCACGTGGGTTGTGGAACATGCTGCCAAAAATCTACTAGTTGAGCAATTATCTTCATTTAAACTAATCCTAACATAATATTTGTGCAGCATGGCCTACAGAAAAGTAGCAAGCTTCCACTTTATTTTTTGTTAATGATCAACCTTCTAAGGACGTCTCAAGAAGATTGTGTTTCTTTCTTGACATCTACCATTCTCACTTTCTGTGCTACCATTTACTATGGTAAACCTCCTGCAGAGTGTGACACATCTACCTACTTCTGTCTTTTAAACAGATACTATTTGAAGGACACTAAAAGTAGTTGGTAAAACCCGAGTTAACTCATGGAGGATCAGTAATTCTACTTTTATTTGTGAAAACTATCCCGGTTTAAAGGATTATTAGTTCAGCATTGACCTTTTATGAGAGAGGTTTATTATGGACAGTTCTGCATTACAGACTTCATCTAATACAAGGAGATTACACATTGTAGGTGAGGAACTGATGTCTGGTATTTACATTATTTGAAAGGTTCTCCTTCAAATATTGGGCAGTTTCATGTGTTTACCAATAAATCATTGGAATTCATCATGTCACAAACTGTTAGAGCTGCTGATTTGGCATGCTGTACAAAAGGTCAAGCTCTGAGGATTTTACACATTCAAAGCCTGACTTGTAGCGCCCTTTCTAACATGTTTTCAATACATATATTTTATATTATGGTTTTGCCCAGGAGAAGTGCTTTAATCATCCCTTCTCTAAAACAACATGCACACACATTGGAAGAAAAACCCAATACAACAACCCACAGCACTGAAGCAAGCTGCCCAACACTCTGGAGCAGCCCTGCTCCAACATTCCAATGTGTACAAAGAAAGGAAGAAAAACTTCAGCTTGGTAAGGAAGTAAATCTCCTGCTTCATAACTGTAAATAGTGAAGAAACAGCTATTAAATATCCTGGAAATTCCTGACAAATTTTCAGATCTTGTGTTCCTACAAAAGCACAAATGAGTTACAGTATTTGCAGAAAGACCAAAAGGTCTCCATGACCCATATAAAACAACCTGTACTTTCCAAACTCAGTTTGTAGAAGGAAGAGATCGCTGGTTTCAAACCTAAACGCATTGACTCCAGTGGTAAAATAACAATAAAAAGAGAGAGACAGACACACCAATGGACTTATCTTAACGTACAAGTATTTGCAGTTGTAAAACAAACCTTGTAATTATTTCACATTTTACTAAATGCCTTAATCTGTCACTAGAGCGAAAACCCAACAAGCGTTTCATAGCTGTGGACAGGCTCCTGGGTTTTTTCTCCTCACTATAGGACAAGGTTTTTGTAAAAACTGAATGCAAGACCCCTGAGGAGCATACGGGAACAGAACCACCAAATGTCTGGTTGCCATCTGTTCTACCCATTTACTCTCCCAATATGTAAATAAACGTCAGTGAGCGCAGGGACCAGTGAAACACACAGTTGCTCTGTAAAGCCCACATTTCTGCCTCTCCTCCTGATGAGCAGAGCAGTGGCCTCAGAAGCACGCTGAGAATACACCATGAAAGGCTCTTTTGGGACTCGACAGCCTCCCCTTTGAAACACACACCCCCCCCCCCCATAAATAAAGCCCTCACTGTCTAATGGATGCACTTTTTTTCCAGTGTACAACTCCTGAATGAATAAACTAATGGCTGAATGAAAAAATAAACTATTCTAGAACCCTAGCAGAAGTGTGTGTTTTTCTTTACGTTTTTAGGGTGGGTGTAGAAGAAAGAAAATAAATGGTAGAGCTTGTGGGTTTTTTACATATATATATGCCAAATAAATACAGTGCACCTTTCCCAGTGAGCCACTGACACAAAGAAGAGAAGTACATACTTACTACATGCACTCATGTGCTAACAAGGGGTATGTGAACATACTTGACTTCATGAATTATGCAAACACCTAAGTACACACACATAGATCTCTTAATGAAATACATGTAACTATGATTACATCAACCCCAAACTATTATACAGCAGATGATAAGAATCAGCATGAACTGATTAAAAAAACCCAGCAAGCACACACCCCAAGCAGAACCACTGCAAAGGAAGAAAAATGCACGCCCAGATGCACTCTCATTTACCAGTACAACCATGGGAAGGACAAGGCAAGGGTCTTAACTCAAGGAGGACCAGCCAATGGATGGGGCATGAAACAAATGCTTGGAATTTCTGGCATTCTCTTGCTCTGCCAAACGTGATAGGGTATTTTGTTTATTACTTTTACGACACAGAGGAGCCCTTGTTGCAGACCCTACAGGGCCCTACCACAGAAACTGCTGTACAAGAAAGGGTGAAAACACCATCAAGTATAATAAAAGAGAACAGCAAATTACTTTGGGTCGAGGAACACAAGAAAACGCTGCTGAGCTACACAGGTATAGGGACAGCAGCTGGCACTTTCTGGCAGCACACCTCACATTTCTTATGAGCATCACAAGAGCCACAGAAAAGACAAAGAGAATATGACACTCCTTGAAAGAGTCACCTGGGCCTGAGCAATCCCACTGAACCTCAGATCTGCAATTCAGGCACTCAGGTTCAGAGTTTAGACTCGGCTCCTGATCAGTAGAGAAAAACAAGGTCCAGCAGAGACCATCCCACTTACAATCTGAGTTTCTAGATGTTTCTTTGTCCTTACTGCCGGTGGATGAAGCCTCGGGTTGCCAGTTGAGCCATTGCTGAACACTTACGTTCAGTCAAAGTCAAGTTTGGAAACACAGCTCTTAAGGCCTCCAAATCTCCACTCTCCCCTTTTAACACTAACAGCATTTTACCATCAAATGTTTCCAAACTGTGACGTGCTCATATATTATCAGATAAGTTACGTACTCAATCTGGATAAATACAACACTAACATAAAACATCAAGAGTTTTATACAAAATAGAGGGGGGAAAAAAAACCCCACTGTAAATGAAAAGCACTCAAACCCAACATGTCAACAATTATATTAAATCCAGCACAATATGGAAAATCTACACAAAAACAAGACCAAAAAGCAGAATGTTTCAAGAACTCAGTTCAACACAACTGATTTAAAAATAGAAAACATGTTTTCAATGGAACTAATTCATACCACAGATCAAAAGATGGATGCAATTATGTGCTGAAATATACCAGCATAAATAAAAAGCCTTGGACTTTCTCACACCCTGTGTACAAAGGCAATGTTAAAAACTCCTTTATATTCAGCAATAATTGCTGGATCCCTTCTGTTCAAACAGGAGATATCAAGGTTACTACAGATAGCTGGCAGCAAATAATGAATTTTTAGTAGTGTGCACTATGCTTTTCTATCAAGTAAAGACAAGGGCTGGACCTTGTATCCTAAACTGCTGATGGCCCAGAAACTGCAGACTAGAAAATGGGAAGACATGTGTTGCAAGGAAATCTCTAATTTGAACAAAATCAGCCCCAAGAGAAAGAGGGAAACAAATGTCAGATTGCATTATAAGCAAAAAAGCAGCAAAATATCCATAAGCAGTAGAAACAGCTCCTAGCAGAACTGAAAAGAGACAAAACGTTGAAGTTAAATGCTGTTTCCAATTGCACAGTATTACAGCTGAGACTTTGACAGGAAAAGAAAAGGAAAAAAAATCAAGGTATTAGGTAGACTTTGTTCCTACACCAGCCTATGCTACACACACGCAGAAACAGAGAACTTTGCATCACTTCCTGCGGTGTCACCATACAACAGGGGAGAGAGGAACAAGTTATAATTACTGCTGGAATTAAGACTGAGTTTTATACACAATAGCCTGGAACTTCACCCACATGTTGCATTAACAGTGGGGTTTGTGTGTAATGCTTTTATTATTCAGAAGAGTAGAAAGGGAAAGAACAGTTTGGCTGTGGGCAAGCATTTTGATTGCTTGTGAGCATGCTCCAGGCAAAGCCAAAGATACCTCCCAGCAACTGCATTACTCACCACTCTTCAGATCAGAGACTTACATCCAAAGCTTTAGAGAATCCCTTTTTATCTTAGTCTCCATTAAGAGTCCTCCAATTTCCACACCTGTGACCTCTTTGAAGCTCTATGGCTGTTGCTGTAACTGAAGCAGGGAGTCTCATTTAGTTTTGATGTCTGTAGGATCTTGTTAGCTACCAGCTGAAATGGCTGCCTTTGGCTGGGAATTCCCACTCTGCTTTTGTAATGTCCTTGATAGCAAGATTCAGAAGAAAATCATGATTTAGTACTTTGTTAGCAGACATGAAGCATTTACCTACTGTGCAGCCACCGCACAGCAGCAAGTTTGCTGCAGACCAGCACCTTTCATAAGGACAGAGGGCAGTGAAAGCACAGGCTGTCCCTGGATCCGAAATCCAGCAGCAACCTCATTAAAAGATGGAAGAAACTTTTTTTTTTAAGGACTGTGTAATGTGAAAGAGGCTTCTTTTTTCTAAAAGGAAAACAGGAAAGTCTCATGTGGGAGCCAAGGGAGTCTCTTCTAATTTCTTGGATGGCCCTGAATTCATCAGGTGAGGATATCTTAAGGCAATGTGAATGCCTCCACATACGTAACCTGTCAGCATCACTGTTTATCTTCTCAAAGAAAGCTGGAAGAAAGATGCCAGAAGCTGGGGAGGAGACTTAACCCCAGTCCCATCATACGGCTCATTCTATGTGTTGTATCAGATGGGATCACACAATGAAAACACCATTTTAGGTTATCTCTGTATCTCAAGAGCTACCATCCAAAATCAATATTTTTTAATTTACATATATATAAGCTAGGAACAGGAAAGATATTCAAGCCTGGAAGGCATCCTGTCTCCTCCCAGGAGGAAGTCTCCTTACCTATTGCTCAAACTGACACGTGGGGTGGAAAAGGGTAATTTACAGTTATCAGTAACTAAAAGCAGGAGTTTAGAGATGAACACAAGTTCAGAAGCTTAGTAAGAATGTTTTTAAAGCAGGACACTGATATTATGAGACTTGGTATTATGACACTGAAGTGTAAAACTTCTGGTCTGGAACATAAGCTTTGCAATCCACCTTTTCCTCTGGCTCCAATTAAAGCAATTTTGTCCTACTTACAAAGTACTCCAAAAATCATTTTCCCAGCTTCCTCCTTCAACCACATCATCTTTCTTCACTCGTTTCATTTTCTGTCATATCAAGCATGAGTCATTTACCCTCCTTTTCACAGTCTATCCCTTCCTTTCCATGGATTTACCAAACCTACTTCTGCCTTACATCAGTAAATGATGCCAGCTCTATTACCTGCTTGTATCTTCCAAAGGATACAAGTAGATTTAGGCTCTAATGTCTTATATATGTATATATACATAAAATAAATCTGCTAGTCTTACAGAAAACTGACAATTTTCAGGCTATCAGTATGTCGTGGCACCAGGCTGGCAGACTGACCCATATTATCCTGTCTCCTAGGCTCTCTCATTTGTCTGAGGTCAGGAATCATCTCGTGTTTACATCCAGATCCCAAGCATGACAGAGAGGAGAATTTTTCCCCCATCTAAAGGCACCCAGAAAGCATGCACCATTGTTCACTATAACCATGTCTGCTAAAGCTCAGGGAGCACCCCATAACCCAGGCTCTGAATTCACCAGCTCACAGAGTGTGAGCCTGCACAAACAGATCCCTTCTTCGCAGGCAGGAGAACTCAAGAAACAAATGGTGCTCTCCTCATCACTCCTATTCCTGGAAGGCAGGTTTCCCGGACTACCTGGACAGCAGTACTACCAGACCTGCTGTTCAGCTGATCTTGGACTCTGCCTCACATGAACAGAAAGGAGAATGCTGCAGCCAGGCTCCAATCTCAACAGCAGCAGCACAGCAGGCTTGCTGCCAAAGCCCAGAGCTCAAGCCCAGGCTTAACACTTAATGTAGGCAGAGCCTTAGGCAGTCAGGTGCTGTAGTCATACAAACAATAATAATAAAAAGTAGTTCTAACGGAGCTCAACCAGCTCAACGTATTGAAGGGAAAGAAGGCCTTTGCCCACAGCCCACAATTACCTAAGCAGGAGATCTCTCAGCAAGGCAACAAAAAGCAGAAACAACTGGATTCAGTGGCTAGAAATCAGCATTCAGCATAGAAATAAAAAGCAAAGTGGTTTAATAGGGAGAAGAGGTATAATGTGGAATAAAATACCCAAGGATATAATAAACACTTAATCTACTAGGATGTATGAATAAAGCCTTGTTATCTTTCAGAAACATATTAAGTCATCCATAAGGTTTGCGGCTAACAGCCCTGACAACCATGTGCATATTCCCCTAGAGACCAGAAGATCATAATGGTTCCTTGCAGTCTCAGACCAGACTATACATGAAAACCAAGACATATACAGCATGCGTCCTCACCCCACAGCTAGTATCAGCATGATCTTAAATGAAAACAAAATGGTCAAACCAAGTCATTGCACAACTCTCAGTTTCAACACTGCTCCAACAAAAAACCCAAATGCTATTCTGCTCTGCAAAGCACAGGTCCTGTGAAGCGCAGCCCAATGGCACTGCTACTTCATACAACCTGCACTGAAGTGAGTGCCACTTCTGTGGGACCTGATCAGCTTTGTTCAAATGTTGGGTTTTCTCCCTGTAAAACACAATCAAGCTATATTAAATAAAAGTACTGTTTTGAAGCATAGATTCCTATACTATCCTCCATGCACTATTTACACCTCCAACACCTCTCCATTTTTTCCAGTGATATTTGGTCTGCAGCAACTGCTGTTGTAAGAAAAACATCATGAAAACTTCAAGACCTCCACCATTTCAAACAGCACTATTTGCCTACATCCAGAATTTTCACCATCCTCCCAAGGGAGCTAACAGAATTTATACTGCAGAAGGTGGCCCAAATTTGCTTCAAGGAACATGAAAAACTAGATAACCTATTATGGGTTTCCCAGTTAATATAACATGATAAACATCCCAAATTAAATTCCAGGCATCCTAAGTCCACTGATCTTGACCATGGTTTACACCCCATTAAACAGTGCCAGAAAACCAGTGATGAGTAAAGTGACAGCCTCTGGGATAGCCTGTTATTACAGCCCTATTATCAATGTTACACTACTGTCCCAGGCTGCAAAAAAACACAGGAAAAGCCCTCTAGCACCGTAACTCCCAAGGTTGATGTTTGGCACCTACTCCTTCCCACACCCCCCAACAACTGGAACTACGTACTTAGGTTAATGCATGTAATTGTGTCTGATCTGAACAATTCCATCTTATCTTTCAAGAGATAATACTTACTGAGGAACCATAGAATAGTTTGGGTCGGAAAGGACCTTAAGATCATCCAGTTCCAACCTGCCTGCCATGGGCAGGGACACCTCACACTAAACCATGGCACCCAAGGCTTCGTCCAACCTGGCCTTGAGCACTGCCAGAGTTGGAGCATTTACTTTTCTGGGTAACCTGTTCCAGTGCCTCACCACCCTCACAGTAAAGAACTTCTTCCTTATATCTAACTCAAACTTCCCCTGTTTACATTTAAACCCATTACCCCTTGTCCTATCACTACAATCACCTGCAAGAGGGTAACTGTGACAGCTGTGCAGCCCACAAGTGCAATGGAAAGCCCTGACCTTCTATGAGGGAAGGCCTGTTAATATCCGAAGATGGCAAAAATAAACAAGTAGAAATCATGAAGGCTAGAAACAAAGTAAGAAGGCTGCAGACAGCAAGGAAGGAATCATAGAACAGTTAAGGTTGGAAAGGACCTTAAGATCATCCAGTTCCAACCCCCCTGCCATGGGCAGGGACACCTCACACTAAACCATGGCACCCAAGGCTTCATCCAACCTGGCCTTGAACACTGACAGGGATGGAGCACTCACAACCTCCCTGGGCAACCCATTCCAGTGCCTTACCACCCTCACAGGAAAGAATTTCTTCCTTGTATCCAATCTAAACCTCCCCTGTTTAAGTTTGAACCCATTACCCCTTGTCCTGTCACTACAGTCCCTAATGAAGAGTCCTTCCCCAGCATCCCTATAGGCCCCCTTCAGATACTGGAAGGCTGCTAGGAGGTCTGTGTACAGACAAAAAAAATGTACAAATATCCTGTGACTCTCTCCTTGAAGGTACCGCCCTACCTGAAGCCAGGGGAGGCCTTGAGTGTCATGGGGAAAGGCCAAGGACACTGGAAATTAAAAGCAAAAAATTAGGAAAACATCAGACCAGATGCTAATTTAACATTCAAAACAAGGACATCATTAAGGAACACCAAACAAAGCCCTACACAACTTGCTCTGCTCTGTGGAGTGCAGGGTGACACGGACATTAGTGATGCCTTCATGCCGCCCTTCAAGTCTTCACCCAGGCACTGGTGACAGTTGTGTCTTCGAGGCTCATGTCACACAAAACTTTGCCCTCTCCTCTAACAGCACCATGGAAAAACGACAGCTAGAGGACACTGACTCCCCCCCTTCCAATGTTAAAATCATACTCTCTCTTTGGAAATGCACAAATTCATTTCACACAGACCTCATTTCTCACAGAGCGACTTTTGAAAACCATAAACTTGAGCCTGATTTAAAGCAGAAGTCTTCATATGCCTGTTAAAATGAGCTGATAGTAAAGGATGTTTGACTCCTCCTCACCTTCACATGTCCATGAAAATGCTGTTAAAAACCAAAAAGTGCCAAACTATTTTTGAGATTCCCTTTACCAAAGCTGTAGTTTTGCCTCAGCACACAGCACAGTAAGTTATTTACACAAGAAAACTGTACATACTTTAAATATGGAAAATGAAGGATGATTTACAAAAATGAACACTAACTTCTATTTACTCCCCCAAAAGGAAAACTAGCAGTAGCTCATAAAACCAGGAAAATATTTTTACCAGGATGCTTTAAAGCAAATTATTTCAGCTACATACACATGCAAAGCACTTACTATGTCTGCAACTAGAATAGGTCGAATTTGTGTAATTCATCAGAAACAACATAAGGTCTAAGTGAAAACATATACTGTAATACAGGAGAAATGCCGACAATTACCTACATGGAAACAAGAGGTATTGGTTAATGTGATGAGCACAGGCCTCGAGTTGCCAGGAGCATGAAAAGGATAAGGACAGACAGAGGGAGATATAAAAATCAGAACTGACAGCACCTCAGGTCTGTCAATGACTCCTTGTAAAACACCTATGCTTTTGCCTGCACGTATAAAGAAAAGCAACCTCTTTAGCTGACAACATGCAGAATAGCAAATACCCCAATAACCATTCTTGATCCTAACCTTCAGAGCTAATTGCCTCATTCAAACTTCTGGTGTTTTAGCCCTGATCCATAGGAAACCCTGGCAGCAAAATAATTAATTTCATTACCTGTGTTCTTCTAAAGCTGAGTAACCTTAAAACAAACAAAAAAACCCCCAACAACTGTTGAATTCTCTAACTCTTACCCTGCCAGGAAAAAAAAAGATCAGAGCAAAGTCCTGAACACATTCATCAAGCACACAGAGTCAGGCAGCACTATGTCATCCCTCCAGCAACATCACCACCACGAGCACCTGCCAGTGTAGCTGCTTTCTAGTAGACAATCAGCTGTACTTTGGGAACAGGACCTGGGTCTGCAATTCTGCTCAGTGGTGGAACTTTCAATCAGAGGTAGAGGAGGAAACAAGATGCTCCATACCCTGTGAATTGCCATCTGACACATCTGCTTTTCCATGCAGCACTAACATTGTGAAAGGCAGAATCAGAAAACCTGGCAAGAGGGCAACTTTAATTTGCATTTTAGATACTCAAGTAAAGAATATTTTCTGCCAGTTCTGCTGGAAAAAACTGCTGAAATTCTTTTTACTATTTCGAAATACATGAACAGAATATTTAGTTAAGTCTTGCTTATATAGAGATCTTGTCTCTACAAATGCATTAATTGTTATTATTTTGTTATTTCCATGGACAGTACAAAAAACCGCATAACTGTATATTATGGGGTCTGAAGTTTTTCTTTCCATGCTCTCCACACTCTGCTCAGCTCTACCAAAAAGATTCAGATTCCACCTCCCAGCCATTACAGCTTACTTACATCATGTGTTTGGAAAGGAGATTTTTCAACAGAGGAAGTGAAGCGCTTAGCCATGCCGTCCAAGACTCCACGGATCAGTGACCCTCAGCAGCATACAGACCACCACCGTGACATCACACTTTCCACAATATGGCTCCCAAAGATGCACATACCAAGAGAATCTGGAGTTTCAATCTTTGTTTATTTGTTCAAAAGAAAGTTGGTTTTTCTTCTTCTTCTGGGTAGCTTTTTAAGGTTTGTTTTACTTTGCTTTTTAAGAGCTGTATTACTTTCAAATCTTCCTTTTTGACACTGAGAAAACCAGGTGGACCACCTGAGATGAAACATTTCACATGCAAGCACTCACCAGTGATAGCAACAGAAGACATGCTGATTAAATCACACCATATTAGTCAGGGCTTCCATTAACACAACTAAGGGCTCATCAAGGAGGGAAAATGTGAAATTGTTCCACTGCTGCTACTCGACTGGAATGCCATATTTTAATCACTGGTTGGAGTATAGTTGAGTGACACAAGGGGGAGAAATGCTTAACAGAAGATGAAAATGATATGGTTTAGTGTTCAGTGAAGACAAACGCTTGATGCAGGCACACCCACACCACCTCCTGCTTCTGCCTGAAACAGATTCATGATTTAACCAGGTTTCCCAACCTGCTGCCTGGAGAGGCCCCAGCCTGGGAGGTGGCGCCAGACAGCAGCTGCTGGGATCTGGTAGAATTTGGCAGAGGGCACAAAATGGTCAAATGTGAGAGATGCCTAAATTTCAGTGGAACTCATTTGTAAAGCACACTGACATCCCTGCCTTTTTTTTCTTCTTCCTGTTGTTGTTTTTGGATCAACAATAATCTACAAGCCACAAAAAGGTCTGCAGCAGCCTGATGAATGGTATAAGCAGAAAGTCACAGGAACGCAATTCTCAAAGGGTTTTCCTGACTCAGAGTTTAGCCTCCTGCCATTCCAGGTATCTCCTTACTTAGTTTATTTAAAAACAAGCACCACCGCCCCCCAAGAAAGGAAAAAGAAAAAAGGCACAAAACCCCAGTGTCTCTCTAGTATAAATTTAGAGGATTTCTGTCTCCATTACTCCTTCTACAAGACTGTTTCGCAATCCTATTCTGCTCCAATTAAAACCTTTCTGTAATTTTCAGCCTATGTTTTCTCACAGGAAATTTAAACCCAGTGGCATTCCACTCTGAACATCTCATCTTCTTTTTTAGTACTTGTTTCGCATTTGATGCACTTGAGTTCCACACTTGTGCAGTATTCCATGCAAAAAAAAATCTTCCCATTGCCTTAAGGAACAGTATTCATTTCTCATCTCTACTATAACAAGTATTTTCCCTGATGCATTTTAGCCTTGTACATTTACCCTTCCTTCCTCCATCAAAGTGGCTACTCACCATCACCCTATTTCAACTAGTACATCCTGAGACATTGCAATTTACTATTGGATTCCTAGTCCCATTACAATTTCTTGTTGCTAATCCTCTATATCACAAGTTCTGTGTTACCAACCACAGTCTTGACGCTATTACTGTGCTATAACATGGCAGGTTATGGCACATATATTTTATACTAGTCCTGTGAATCATCCAAAGGAAGTCTACTAAACTGCAAAAGAAGGTTTTTAAGAATGGTAGATGTTGTCAAATAAACAAATACATAAATCTGGACTGAAGAAGTAACAGAGCAACATACTGGAAGGAATAACCCCACTGAAAAGCACCAAGAGATGTTACGTTATGACTTGAACAAAGTGTGTCCACTAACACGCCAGCTACAGAGGGAAAGCCTCCCTAAGGAAGCCAGGGAATTTAATTACATAAAATCTCAAGGGATGTCAAAATAAGTTAACCTTTCAAAAGGCAGTCACAATTATGGGGGGGTGGAAATCACCACTGAATGAGCTGCCTACTAAACAAAACTGCATCCTCTCCCACCACAACATGCAGTACTCACATCTTTTCTCCTGCTTGAAAGTGTATCAGGTATCACCACTGAAACTGCAAAGACTTTCAACTAGTTTTCCTATCATTCAGAATGTACTCAGCTGAATGCTCCAGCCAGTGCCACTTGAGTGAAAACCAGAAACAGGGACTGTGATAGTAATTGAGGAGAAAGCAATTATACATGACCCCCTTACAGAGACCCCCTTTTCCACTGCTCCGGGCCATCAGCAAGCTTTGGATTCTAATTAAAATAAATAAAAACATGAACATGGAAGTTATCAAATTACACCTTAGCACCTGCTCTGCCACACCTGTAACACCATCCTTACTTTACAGCAGCATGCTGAACATACTGTTTTGCTAACAATGTCAAATACTGACCTCATTTAAAAGCCCCTTAATCTTGAAGACCAGGTGTGAGGAAAATGAAAGACAAATCCAGAGCAAGTTTAGTGTTTTCTTATCTATGGAAGAGGTATTCAGTTGTTCATGACTGGGGCTAGATGAAGCCATCCTTACACCCAAATGGTTTGCGCATTTTTCCCTAATGAAAGTTTATCCTTTAGAGAAGCTGACTCTTAAGTAAATTATTCCTTCTTCCTTACAATTTCCTTAGCAAAGCACACAAAGGCTCTGTACCTCCCATGACTGTAATGGATGAAACAGTGGCCAGTAAGTAATTGATGAAGTAGGGAAGAGATCTTAAGAGATAGATAGATTCTGCCCTAAGGAGCTCACAGTCTGCTTTCATTAATGTGCATTGGATGAGATGGTATTTACCTGTTCCAGACTGAGAGAGCGCTGACTTTGACATTTAATCTATGAAAGTAATTTTCTGAGGTTTCAAAGTAATTCCTGGCAGTGATTCTTGAAAACAGACATGAACACATAGCAATATTTTAACAGTCTGACATAAAGACAGTGGATTGAATAAACTGCACAAGAATACCACTTCACAGATTTGGAACTTAAGGATGTAACTGCTTGATTCATGGCTTCTTATAGTCCTTCAAAGTTGCTCAGTTTATCACAGCTCTTTGGTGTCTTCAAGAGATCTAGTAAAAGGTTTTTTCCCCCTCCTTTGCCCAGTTTTTCAAAGGCTGACAGGCACACAGCTGAAGAAATCCCTGGTAGTGCCTTTTTTTGTATCCTGTAGGTCTTGCTGGACCTGTATTATTTTCATGCGGCAGGTAAGGCAGGAACTCAAAAAGTACTGAAGCTTTCACTAAGTAAATCACTTCAGAATTACTCTAGTATAACTGCATATGTGAATAATTGAAAGAAAATTGAAGTCAGAAGGCATTTAAAATAAATAAATAAAGTTCCTGTAATTAATTTACTCAGCTACAGAAGCAGACTGTCATCTTCTAAAACACATTAAATTCTTCTACATGCTATGCTTTTGCCATCTGAAATAGGGGAGCTCTCTTCACGACCACAGAAGGTTATCAATTCAAACTTATAGAAATGGAAGCCTGGCCTGTTTCTGTGTTTGGGCTAGATCAGGAGAGGACAGAGACCTTTCTCAACAGCACAGATCACAGGTATCAGCCCTATGGTGGTAAAGCTACAGTTTCAACAACAGCATTATCACACCATCAACTGTGTGTCTACATAGTCTGTGTTATACCATTTCCAATCCTAGATATAAATGAGAAAAGCTCTGCAGCTTCATTATGGTTTTCATATTTTGAAAAGCCATTCATTATCAGTCTTGCAAAAGATGGCCAGAAACCTAGGGACACAGACGCAAGAGAATAAAACTGACTCTGATATTAGCATATAAGAAAAAAGAATGGCCATTAGCCATGGGAACTGCCATAAAAGCATACAAGACTATAGCAAGATGCTGAAAACAGCAGCATTCTGGAGCACGTCCCATACAAAAACAGGCTGAGAAAGTTGGGGCTGTTCACGCTGGAGAAGAGAAGGCTGCGTGGAGACCTCATAGCAGCCTTCCAGTATCTGAAGAGGGCCTACAGGGATGCTGGGGAGGGACTCTTCATTAGGGACTGTAGTGACAGGACAAGGGGGAACGGGTTCAAACTTAAACAGGGGAGGTTTAGATTGGATACAAGGAAGAAATTCTTTCCTGTTAGGGTGGTAAGGCACTGGAATGGGTTGTGCAAGGAAGTTGTGAGTGCTCCATCCCCGGCAGTGTTCAAGGCCAGGTTGGACAGAGCCTTGGGTGCCATGGTTTAGTGTGAGGTGTCCCTGCCCATGGCAGGGGGGTTGGAACTGGATGATCTTAAGGTCCTTTCCAAACCTAACTATTCTATGATTCTAGGGAAATGTTGCGATTTTCCACAGGAGAGCAATTAAAGGACATGATCAACAGTTGTCACAAAGTCCTTAAATTGTTTTCATACCCCTGTGTAAAATAAATCATTTAAGAAACATATTAGTAACTCCTATACTTGCTTTTTGACATTATTTTAAGAGCTGGACGACTTAGTGCAAAACACTGATAACTGTTACATTACCCAATAAAGAAAAAAGGAAAAAAAAAAAAGAAAAGAAAAAAGACAGGCAAAACAAATCTCTACTGGTTTCTATTTCATATGCTGCAAAATTATTTTTTACTCACTTACATTTAGACCCATGCATTCCCAAATTTAAGACCTTTTTAAAGTCATAATCACTGAAAAATCCACAACACTCGCAATTCAGAGATGAAACAGAGTATGCAACATGCACACAACACAGTACAGAACTATGATCTCATGAACAAAACCAAGAGAGATCTGAGACAGATGTCCAGCTACAAATCTCTATGATCCAAGGTAAATTACTGCACCTCAATATGCCTGAGTCCTCAGTTGTAGAGTTGTGAAGACTGGTTAATGGTGTTAGCTACTCAGACCCCAGCACTCAATGTTTAAATACAAACAAAACAACCTGCTACACAAGTCAACTCACTTCAGTAGTTCAATAAAGAACTACTGGTAATAAACAGGCCAAGCTGACACCCAGGCCTAGGAATCCAGAAAGCAGAACTCACAGAACCAAGTTCACTGTTATTACTTCTAAAGCAGGTGCCTTTTGGAAACAAGTGTAGCATAATATCTTTATTTGTGAAGGATCCAAGAAAAAGATATATTCAGACTTGTAATGAACATAAAAAACTTAATGAAGCTGCTACCTTGTCAGTCAGGTGTAGGCTAGACAGCCAAAAATAACAGGAAGAGCTCCAGCACAGCAAAGAGCACACATTTACTATACCAACTCTAGGAGTAAAGGTGTCAAAAAAATTCTCTGTGTGTTGAGTGGGTGCACAGCAAACAAACTTGAACAGGCTTCCTTTGCTTTCATGAGGAAAGAGTAAGACTGGTAGTCAGGTGCTTGTTGCTGTGAACCAAAATAGTCATTCTCACCTGCCCCCAAAAAGCTGTAAATAGCAATGCAAGCTATCTTCACTTGGCCCTTACAGTCTTCACACATATGTACTCTCCTGCTACTGCTGAATGCCATTTTGTAAATCTAATCTCACCATCTAATTTTTAAAGAGCTTCATTAACCAAGGTGCAACACAAAGGCCTGCAACTGCAGAGACAGCACACAGCAATGCTGCTGCACTGGTGAAACTCCCTCTGCTTAGTGCGAGACAAGGCAGCAAGTCATGAGATTTTATGTTCTCTTTAGAGTGGTCCAACATTTACGCACATCTCAATCTGTGATCAGCAACTCAGCTACCCCGAGACGTGTTTCTTACTGTACATTTATAATCTTGGCTTTGCTCCCTGTCACTTGCATTGCAGACAGGCAAGTTGTCTATACCGTGTCACGTTACCTCATTTTTATTGAGCATACTTGCTCTTCTGTTTGTGGGCAATTAACTCAATTTGCGACAACTAAATTTCAACAACCAGTTTAAACTTCTCATCAGACTTCTGGCATGGGCTGCAAAAAAGCCTGCCAGCAAACTATGGCCACAAGCAGCAGGGAAACTCATTCTTCAGCAACATCCCTCTCCTGCTCCACCGCAGGCAGAGCCAACAAACAGCAGCTTTTCAGCTACCTCTATACTGTGTAGTTCTCACCTACCTCACACAGGAGAGGGTATACCCTGTAAGAGGTGTACCAGTGGTATGCATTTACTAGAGGAATGACTCCAAAATACACAGTGCAGCAATCTGCTCAAGAACTCAGCACAGGCTTCTTTCATATAAGAGAGCAGTTTGTTCTCCCTAGCCAAACAAGTAAGACATGGAATAAAAAAGGCAGAAGCAGTTGCTGCCATTCATATACTGTGTGGGTTTCAGGACTACCTCACATCTCTCCTAAGCCTTTTTACTGAAAAATAAACAGAATATCCAACACTGCTGCCTCTAAAGACACAGTCTATTTTCTTACCCCACATGCTTTATTGTTGTCTCCCAGGCCTCCCCCTTCAGCTAACTTGCCTGAATTAACAAAATGAGGGATACTCAGACAGCAGGACTGCTTGCTCTGATCAGTCAATACATGTGTAAGGTCAGGGTCACAATCTGCAGCACACAGATATTTCCTTAATGCATAAAAGTATTTAAAAAATAGTGCCAGACTGAGTTACAACAGAGCACGATTCTCCACAACAGAAACATTCTAAAAGTTAAACTAATTCTGTTGATTTTGCTTTTCCTTTTTATGTTTCCTCTTCACCCTCTAAATTATTCTAGCTTGTGCATTAATCCCCTGCAGAATCTCTCTTGTTGTTTCACCCAGACACCCATGTTTGCCTGTAAATTTTCATACTGCCTAAACCGGAGTCTTTCTCTTGGGAGTACACAGCCTGTTTAACTGCACATTACCTTCAAAAAGAGCCTGAAGACAAAAAGACACAGTTTGCTGATGTTATGTTGTAACCTTTATATACATGGCAAATCTGGCTAAGATGGCCTGAACAGACAGGGAACAAATCAGAAAGATTAAGTGTATGACAAGGACAAAATTGAAATTCCATCCCAGATCATGGCAAGAGCTCGGAGCAGCATGCCTGCCTTACATGGGAATGTTTTGATTGTACAGCCAGAAACCCAAATTCTGTGAAGTGGCATTTTTATTAGAACAGCAGCCCTTTATCACGTGTCTGCAATGTTTATCAAAGAGCTTACGGACAAGCCAGTATAAAAAAAGCAGGAAACTGAAGCACAGAACAAGTCACTTGCTAACAGCACAGGCAACCCTTTGGCAGGGCTGAGAACTGAATGAACTTCCTTATATGTGAAGGTCTTGCTTAAGCTAAGCTGACAATGAACATTTGTGCAGAACTACTTCTCCAAGCACTCTGTGGACAACAGCTATCACACATCATATCAAAAACTGTACAAACAAATACAACCTTTTAACTAACCTGCCAAAAAGTTAACACTAAGCAGCAGCCAGTGCCCAGCCTGGACCTGCTCCAGCTGTCCTAGCTGTCAATACTAGTCAGAGTCTGTTTGAATTCCCCCATGAAGTGACCTTTACAAAATTCAGCTCTTCTAAAGCCCAGGAAATTCAGTTACCGTCAATATCATTTCATGGAACAGCTCTTAAAGCACAATGAAAAAATAAAATCAATTAAAATTAGGCACAAATGTCTTCCAGTAATACCTTAATTTTCTGGTGAATATGTCTAAGTGAATCTGCTGTACCCATGTCCATGTTGTCACTGATGCACACAAAATCCAGCTTCATTTTTGTGTCCAAGTTTAGCATCTTTTGGATTTCCTTCCTCGTAATCACAATGACCTCTAGGATAGAGGAAAGTGGAATGAGATCAAGCAGAACAAAAAAATATTCAACACAAATAGAATACGCTTTTTATTCATGAAGGCTGATGGACTGTCAGAAGGCTTGAGTAGCATAATGGGGTTCTTGGCAATAGTAACTTTAAAAGAAAAGAATTAAAGTCTTAATGCACATGAAAACAATCCCTCCTGCTTTGTGGGGGTAGAGTCTGTTACTGAAAGGGACACATGCATGTGAGTGGCATGAGTTAGCAAGACAGAATAGAAACATCTTCCGTCATTAATGAGCAGCTTCAAACCATATGTCCTCAAACAGCCCAAGGAGACCTTGCATTAATGTCTCCAATGCTTTAGAGCTTTGTCTTTTGCCCACCCTGATCCTGTATAATCCTCTGCAGACCCCATCACCAACCACAGTAATACAATACAATGGTTAAACTGTTTCTTTGCACCATCTTGGCAAGAAGTAAAGTAATATGTGAGCAACTCGTTCCATCTACAAAAGAAAAAAGGTGAATGCATATTTCAATGATGCCAACAGTGGCATGAAAGTATATCTTCCAAAGTGAAGGATGTGAGAACAGAAGCTTTGCAAAGAAAAGACAGAAAACAAAACAGCAAGAAACTTCTTTCCCTGGCCTCAAGAACTTCAAGAAAAAGCAACAATCAAATCCTCAAATTAACATATCTGACCCCCCAAAAATGAAATCCACACTGTAACATAGTATTCCACATGGAATTTTAATGGAGAACTAGGGGAAACAATCCAGCCCTCAGCCTAAGAAGCTCCTGTGGTGAGATGAAAACAAAGAATAAATCTGTACCAATTTATTCTGAATTCATCCTGAATCTGTACGTAGAAAAGAAGATGGAACTGTAAACATCAGGAATTGTGTGGTTGTTTGGCACCAAAGATATAGGAGGGCTGCTCTCCCACTCCATACTGGATGCCAACTTAGATTCAAAAGAGGACTAAAGAACCTAGAGAAAGGGACTGAAAGCACACCTTGAATTAGGAAAAGTAGTAGCTGATGGAGAAAGAACTGGTCTCAGGTGGAAGCTGTAAGTCCCTTCAGTTCAGCATAAATCCAGTGTGCTGGAGAAAGGTCTCCTAAATATTAGGAGAGATGCAGCACTTGGAATTAGGACAAAAGGGACGCAGTGAATCAGCCTTTGGAACACCTACTTACTAACATAAGCAAATATGAGGAACTAAAGCCCCGTGTCATACTTAATGAAAATCACGATCCAGGGAGAGAATTCTTGCCAGTGGATTATTAACACAGAAACACAGGCGGCAGAGGCAAGAGAGAAACAGAAAGGTGGCAACTTGCTTAGTGAAGCTTCATATATTCATATATATTCATATGTTCATGTATAAATCCCCAAATTTTCATAGGTAATAGATAAGCCATGACTGTAACACCACCTACTAGTGGTCAAGAGCATCAAGTGGAAACGGTTATTTCTGATAGATAAAGAGCCACACAAAGCACAATACTGGTTACAGAGAAGCTTTTATCTACCCATATATTCATATCACTGGATAAAAGTATGATCCTAGCAAAAAAAAAAAAAAAAAAAAAAAAAAAAAAAAAAAAAAAAAAAACAAAAAAAAAAAATTAAAAAAAAAAAAAAAAGAAAAAAAATTTTTATGCTTCATAGGCAAAGCTTTAATTTCTTTCTTTCTTTCTTTTTTNAAAAAAAAAAAAAAAAAAAAAAGAGCAGACAAAGAAAGGAGACATTCAAAAGGCAGATTTCAAAAAAAAAAACAGGTGAAAAATAATTCTTAATGAATTTCTTAGTAAAACGATTTTGTTTCATTAAGAATTTCTTAATGAAACAAAATAAAGACAGTCTTAAGTTTGCTCGCTCTTCTGCTCTGCACACTGAAATAGTATGAGGCTAACAAGGCTAACTACGAGCTGATCTTTACATCTTCACATTAAAAAAGAAGCAGTTATGAAGAAAGCCACAGTCTCAGTGTGGAGCATGGAATAATCGCTCAGGAGAAGCAAATCCAGAGAATCAGAAAGGCAAAAGACAAATATAAATGTGAAAACACAAAAACATGGAAGGTGTTAGGAAAAACTTTTATAAGAAACAGAGGATCGCTACTCAAAAGGTAAATAAAAAACAACCCCAGAAAACAGTAAATAACTTCAGAATGTACTAAACACCATTTCAGCCCTCCCATAAAACACGGCCCACAGGTGAGCATGACAACTCTGCCACTTCCACTGTCCTGTTCTGTCTAGAACCCAGCACCTGGCTCCACACTGCAACATGGACTACGTGCCTCAGACGGAGCAAGTAACCCTGAACTTCAGGCCAGACTGAAACAACAAACCAGCAGACATCCCAGGAGAGCTGACACACTTCTCACACTACTTCTACGGATGATTCAGAGAAACAAACAAGTGAGAGATTCCCGCTTAACAACAGCCTTGGTGAGGGGAGGGGGCGCTGGCACACACAACCTCGCGTGAAGGAAGGGATGTGACATGGGCCAACAGCACAACCCCAGTGCAGAGACTTGCTACAGCACCTGCCGCCATCAACAGGGCACCTGCGACAGCACATGGGAAAAAGGGGAAGCGACACAGCGGTGACCACGGGCAGCCTGAGGCGAGCAGGGTAAGCAATACAGCCTCCACTCCCACACCAAGACACCGCCGCGCCTCACCTTCGAAGCCAGCCCGTTCCAGGAGGTTCAGCGGGTACCAGAGCAGGGGTCGGTTGCCCACGGGAAGCAGTGGCTTAGGGATGCTGGAGGTCAGGTCCGTCATACGGGAACCGCCTCCCGCCGCCATCACCACGGCCTGGAACTCCATGCTGCGGAGGGAGCACAGGAGCAGGGCCCCGCTTAACTCGGCAGAACCGGGCCGGCACAGGGCCAACCGGCTCGGTTAGACCCGGTTCAGCTCTACCCGGCGGCACTCCCCGAAGCCACTCGCCGGCTCCCCTGTCCCCGAGTCCCCCGGAGCCCGTATGGAGGCACCAGGACCCCCAGCCCCGCCGTTACCTCAGCTCAAGCGGCCACCGGCTCACAGCGCCTCACTGACAGCACAGCAATGGCGGCGCCGGCCCGCACTGCACATGCGCGCGGAGAGCCGAGTGCGTCGATAGAGAACCGATAGGCTCGATCCGTCTCCTCGGCTCAGCCGCAATCCCCTCCTCCCAGCCAGGGCAGGGAGAGGAGCACCGAGGAACGGATCCTGGGCTGCGGAGCGCCGAATCATGGATCACTGCCGGGCCGCGGGAGGGGCTCGGCGGCACAGCGCCCCCAGGCGGCCCGGGGTAAGCCTGCAGGCAGGGAGAGGGGGAGCAGCTTGGGGGGTACATGGGGGGGGCAGTTTGCGGGGTTCATGGGGGGGCAATTTGCGGGGTTCATGGGGGCAGTTTGAGGGGTGCATGGGGGGCAGTTTGCGGGGTGCATTGGGGGGTAGCTTGCAGCCACACTCCCCACAGCTCTCTCTGTAGTCCCCACCCTCACTTCATGCTAGCACAGCACCCAGCAGACAGTGCTGTGCTAGACCCCCATGTGCACTCCCATCCCAGCCCTCAAGTGGCATGGACACAAACACGTCCTGGGGCAGGACAGCAGGATCCAGCCCTGCAGCTTTATTGATGCCAGTGTCCCTGGAGCATGTAGGTCCCATGGCATGGGATGTCTGGGGGGCTTCATTCATCCCAGTTCCTGTCGGTGTCGATGGACACACAGTTGTACACGGCGTACCGCAGCATCTCCTCACAGGTCTTGGCCCTGGTGGGTTGGGACATGCGGTCATGGCCATGACAAGGCACCAGAACCCTTGTGCTTCTCTCTCCATGCTACCCAGACATCCCCTAGGACATGACATGGAGAGCCTGGAATGGGACCCAAGTGCCAGCCCCACAGAAGGCGGAGCATCCCTGTCCCCAACAAGACTCACGAGGAATAGCTGGGCAAGTAGAAGGCGCAGGAGCACGTGCAGGCCTGTGGCATCACGTCCACTGTGTCCAAGCTTGGGAGAAAGGAGAGAGGGTCAGACCCCAGCACAGCACAGGGACCCCAGCCCGGGCAGGATGGACTCACTTTGCCCTATTCGGGTAGACCGTGATGTAAACTGGAAGGCGGCTCCGGCCAGTGACAAACTTGAGGAAGCGGCTGAGATCCTCTGAGGGGAAGGACAGGGCTCAGGGACAGGGACAGGACTGTCCCAGTCACCGCCATTGCACAATCATCCTGGGAGCATAGGGCAAAGCCAAGGGATGCTCTCAGCATCCCAGGAGGGGCCAGGCGGAATGACCCCAGCTGAGTCCCAGGGAAGCACCTGGTGAGCATTCCCGCAGGGCAGTGGGTATCCTGTCCCACTGCCCACCCTGCTACATAGGAAGAATGGGGAAAGAACTGGGGCTGCTCACCACTGGTGAAGTTGCTGAGTGCCTTCCAGAAGTGCTGGATACAGGTGTCATTGGGCACAAATTCCTCAAATGTGACTGTGACAAAGAATGTGCAACAGCTCCATTAGACACTGCCAGCAAAGCAAATGAACGGGACATGTCCATCCTGCCCTTCTGTGAGACCCCGGAGCAGAGGCAGGAGAGGAGGAGACCCTCTTGGTGAGCAGTCAGCACCCCTGAGCAGGGCCGGCACCCTCGTAAGGAAGGGTGGAGAAATAGGGGTCTGTTTGCAGGGTGACCACTCGCCTCTGCCCATAGCAGCTGAGGACCAGATGGACCAGAGCGAGGACCAGTGGGGCTTGCATCCCTACACAGGGTCCCTCTGGCTCATCCTCCCCCAGGTTCCCCCTGACCAGGGACTCAGCATGGTACAGGATGAGTGCGCAGGGCAAGCACTTACTGAACCTCCGCAGGTCAGACACAGTGATCTTGGGGTCCCCGCAGACCTTCTTCTCAATCAGCTGCCAGGTGAGCAGGTCCAGCACAGGCTGTGGCACCACACAGAGCAGGCCGGCACGCATGGCTGCGATCTTGGGGGGACACAGAAGAGCCTCATGTCACTGCAGTGGGTCTGAGCCCAGGGCAGCCACCCAGGGCACCAACGTCAGGGACTGCAGGACCACAGAGAGGGGATACCCAGGGCATCCTGAGCATGGGATGCATGGAGGAACCACCCAGCTGGGGCTGCCTTTGGAAACACAATTTCGCAGCCACCAACCCCACAGGTACCAGAAGCAGGGTTCCCTTGGAGCCACGCTGGCTCTGGGGCACAGCATTACCTGCTCCTTGTTCTCCTCCAGTCGAGCCTTCTGCACCATACGGATGAAGTCCTTGCGGTCCTCATAGCGCACCACGGTGTTGCTGCCATTGGGGATCAGCTCCACCACGTGCTGGTCACTCCGCACAACCGTGTAGGTCAGCTCTTTGCCAAACATGAACTCGAAGGCTTCCTTGTCCATCCCCTCCATCATCTCCAGCAGCTTCACCTGCAACCCCACAGGGCGAAAGCCATCATGGTGGAGCCAGAGCAGCCACAGGAGTGCATAGCACTGCCCTGCCAGCCCCCAGCCCTGCTCACCAGCTCCGCATCCACAGCAGCAAAGTCTTTGTTCCAGACAACCTCTTCCCCTGCCAACTGCTTCCACACCAGCCCCGGCAGAGCCAGCATCTGCCAGAGGGAGGAAAGACATGCATCCCCCATGTGCCCCTCCATCACCTGAGGGGTGACACCACAGCACACACCAAGGCCCCTTGCTAGCCAGGATGTGCTCACCAGGAACTCCTTGCTCCTCAGGGCTGCTCCTATCAACTGCCCGATCCACTCATACTTGGGAAAGTCCTTGCAGGAGGGGTTGGGGACATACATGTCCCTGGTGTCACTGCTGCTGTTACCCTGCAGGGGAGAAGCTTAGGACCTGTGGACACAGATGTGACCAGCACAGCATGGTTCCTCCTGAAGCCTCCCTCTCCATCACCCCTCTGCCTGCCTCTCCTGTCCAACACATAGGTACAAGCAAAGCTCCCCAAGCCAATAGCCCTGTAAGCATTAAGATAGAGCTAACACCCAAAAGCCCTCAGGCTCTGCTGTCTGTACGCCCAGGGCTGGAATAGGTGGACAATGGGGTACCAAACCTGGTTGGAGGTGCGGATGAAGAAGGGCAGGGGCACGGGGACATTGTCCGAGCTGGGGCACAGCTCTTCCGACACATCTGAAAGGGTGTCCCGAAAACCACCACCTGCAGTGAGGGCAGAGGCTGGTTAGTGCCTGACACAGCACGGACAGATGCTGAACCCAAGGATGCAATACTGGTGGGGTATGAGAGATGCAGGGACCACCACATATGTGCAGAGCATGGCTGCCTCCCATAGAGAAACAGGGACAGTGGGGACACCCCACCTGAGCAGGCACCCCACTGAGCTGCACCCCAACATGAGAAAGCCCTGGGAAGAGCTATGGAGCAGGAGGGAAGAGTTCTCACCATTGTCAATGATGCCCTCAGTGACGAAATTGCACTCCCACCACTGTGTGTAGGTTGTGGGCCATCTGTGGAGAAGTACCAGCCTCATGTACATCCCTCCTCCAAGAAAGCAAGAAGCGCATGGCATTTCCTGCACCTTGCTCCGGGGAGGTGACACCCCAAAACTGTGATGCTGAAGACCAACCTGTAGTCCAGGGGCTGATTGACCTTGAGAGATCTTAGGCCTTCGTACAGCTGGAGAAGAGCAGAGAGGAAAAGGGATGAGATGCAGTGGGGACAAGTGATGCTGAGCTGGCAAGTACCCACACAGGGCATGGTGTTGCCATACCTGGGTGAACACGGTGTGCCTGTAGCTGGGGTCCAGCGCGGGGTTGGCGCGGTGCTCCCGGGCCAGCAGCCTGTTGATGCTCAGCTTTGGCATGACGGTACGGGGGGTGCTCTCCGAGGACTGCAGACAGTGGGCAATGAGGGCTGTGCTCTGCTTGGACAGCAGCAGGAATGGCTTCATGTCCTAGCAAGGGACAAGCTGAGATGGTTACTGTTGTGGTTAAGGCCAGCTGGTAACTCAGAACCATGCAGCTGCTTGCTCACTCTGTCCCTTACTCCCACCCTGCTCCTGCAGGGATGGGAAGGAGAATCAAGAGATTGTAACTCCCATGGGTTGAGGTAAGAACAGCCCAGTAACTAAGGTGTAACACAAACCACTACTGCTGCCACCAGTAATAATAATGACAAGGGGAATAACAAGGGGAGAGAATATAAAACTAAAAGGAGAAAAGGAAAAGAAAACAGTAAACACAAGCGATGCACACTACAATTGCTCACCACCTGCCAACCAATAGCCAGTTTCTATACTGGGCATGACACACTGTGGTATGGAATACCCCTTTGGCTGGTTTGGGTCAGGTGTCCTGTCTCTGCTTCCTCCTGGCTTCCCATGCCCTTCCTCCCTGGCGGAGCACGAGACTGAAAAGTCCTTGATCAGAGTAAACCTCACTTAGCAGCAACTAAAAACATTGGTGTTCTCAGTGCTGTTCCCAGGCCAAAAGTCAAAACCACAGCACCTCACCAGCAACTAAGAAGGAGAAAAAATGACTGCTACAGCTGAACCCAGGACAGTTAGAAGCCTGATCCTGTATGGTGTGCCCTCTTTCCCTCTCCACAAGCACAGTTTCTGGTGTAACAGGGGATGCTCAGCTTCTCCATCTCACTGGCAATGCCCAATGTGGCAGCTCTCAGGATGAGCCCTGGGCAGGTCTGTCACCATCAGATGAACGGGGATATGTCACAACCTCCAGCAAAACCAGCTGAGTCCATGACAAGATGCTCCTACTGGTACCCTCCCAGGAGAGCCCAGCAAACACTCACCCTGAGTGCATTGAAGGTGCCAATGCTCTCCTCAGAGGAGGGGATCAGGTAACACAGGACACTGTCCAGGATCTGCACAAACCTGGACACCAAAGAGGAGCAGTTTGAGGATGTGACGAGCTTGGCACATGTGTGGAGCCCTGCTAGAGGTCAGGGCACAGCTCATCTCAGGGTGCAGGCTCACTGTCCTGGGGATGGTACCTCTCAATGAGCACTGCCCGCCGGTACAGCACGCTGGTGTCCACCCCTTGCAGGAGAGGGTAACGCACCAGCCGGGCCGGCTGGAACTTGTCAGAGCTCAGAACCAGGTCCCACTCCCAAAAGGACTTCATCTTAATCCCTTGCAGGCGGACATTGTACCCTTGGTCTGCCAAGAAAGGACAGTGCATGGCAGAGATGCTGCAGCTGGGAGCAAGGAGCCTCCAGCACTCGCAGCATCCCAAGTGAAGCTCATTCCCCAGCTTTTCCTCCAATGGACCCCCAAAAGCAGCCAGTGTAGAAGGAAGAACTGCAGGTACTGGGAGGTCTGCAGGTTTAGGGCCAGGCTGGGCTGGCAGCCCCAATCCAGCAGCACAGGCTCACCCCGGCATTCCAGGAAGCGGATCTCCAGCACTGGCAGGTGGGACTTCATGTTGCGGAGGATGCAGATATGCTGGTAGCTGTTCCTGCACACAACATGAAGAGAGGTGGAAGAGCCACGGTGCACAGGAGGTGGCCAGCAAAGCACAGGCCACTCCGGCTCCCCAGCCAACGAAGCACTGCTACCCAGAGCAGAAGACCCCTCACCTCACTGTGGCAGAAGGGAACTCAGCAGAGAGAAGAGGCTGTCAGAGGCATAGAGATATCCTGAAGAAGGTGGAAGCAGCACCCAAAGAGCCAGACAAGAGCATAAATTCAAGGCAGAACAGAAATGTGAGATGTCTGAGAGGACATCACTGTTCCTAGGGTGCATCTTGCAAGGGCACAACCATCCTGCAGGCAGAGCTGGTCACACAAGGGTGACGTGTTTTGAAGGAAACAGGGATTTGGGAAGATGAGCAATCTGGTAAGTGATTTGCTTGTGTTTCCAAAGTCTTTGGCAAGGTCCTGTCAAAGACCTAGGGGCATGCAGGGAAAAAACACCGTGAAGAGGAAGAGGTGAAGCACCCCAGGGCTTCTCGGCTGCAACAGAGCTGGGATACTCAGAAAGGTGATGGCAGCAGCACATGCCCACAGAGATAAAGAGGAGGAGGCAGAATGATTCCTAAAGTCACCAGGGAGGAGGAAGCACACTGCAACCCAGTTGCACAGATGAGGACCAGGAGTGGAGATGAAGCTGGCACATGTAGGCAGGGGCCACCACACTTGTGGGGACAGATGTAGCCTTGCACCCAGGGAGCCCAAACCCTCAGAGAACCACCATCACCAGCAGGTCACTCAGCACCAGCCCCTTTCCTTAGCATCTGCTCAGGGTGCAGAGACAGCTCTGGAGTTTGGCCTAAGCTGGACCCAGGCTGCTCTTTACTCACTCATTAATTAGGACAGTTCTTATGTGCTGCAGCCTGTTCAGTGGCCCTCCATACACAGCCACCCGCCTGGGTATGTATGAGTTCTCATTCCCATTCAGCACCAGCCACAGCTTCCTGGGGATGAGAAGAGCAAGGGTCAGCTTTGTCCTCTCCTCCACAGAGATGCCCCTGGAGATGGGGCTAGGGACAAGGCTGTGTCTTCCTGGGGTACATCTGGTGGCAGCTCCCCTCCACCTCAACCCCGAGGCTGGGGGAAGCTGCACTCGGGAGGAAGACGGTGCTTTGCCTGGCACCCTGCCCTTCCCTGGGACAGCAGCTGGCAGGGAGGGGACACCCCGAGTGCTCACTTGACAACGCTGCCTGCCTTCATGCTGAGCCGCACCCAGTGCTGCCCCGGGGGCCCGTTGCTCTCCCAGAAGGTGTATGTCAGGTTATTCGTCAGCATGGCCGCTCCGCAGTCCCCCTGCAAGAGTACAGCGAATGGAGCAGAGAGCTGAGCATCCCTGAGCACGCCATGGCCACCCCTGGATGCGTCGGGGACAGCTCCTCAGTTTGTCAGGCTGCAGGTAGACGGTGACTCCTGCTCGGAGCAAGCTGAGCATGGCCACAGACCCTACAGACCCAAATCCTATCAGCTTTACCAGAGCCCATAACCATTCCCTGCCCCTCGCAGGGCTGATCCTCCCAATAGCTGCGACGATGCTCGTGTAGCTGACACTGATTTCAGCCTGTGGAGGAGCTTCACTACGCACCATCTGCGAGGAGACCTCGATGTTGCTGACGTGCTCCGTCATGCAGTCCCCATATTGCAGCTCCTTCTCACTGTGATCATACAGGAAGCGCCCCAGCTCCATGTCATGCTCATAGCTCCAGCCTGGTGGGACAGACCTGCAGAAGGCTCTGTGTTAATGGCACAGGAAGAGCAGGATGCAAACCAAGCCTGCTCACCATCAGGTGCCCCAGCTCATATTGGCCGCAGCATCTCATGATCATCACAACAGGATGGTGCTGGGCAACTGTGCCCAGCACAGGCAAATAACATGGCTGTATCTTACCACCACTACACTGGGTGTTTATGGCCACCCCAGCCCAGTGGGAATAGCACCATGCAGTTGCTCCAATGCTCCATGGAGCAAAGGCCATGTTTGCTTCAGCAGCATCACACAGTATCAATGTAAAAGGCATCACAAGGCACCCATCTTTTCCACTCCTGACCCCGAAGCCAGTCCTGACCCCACAGACACGTCCAGCCCAGCCAGACGCCCTTCAGGTATCAGAACCACTCTAGGAGATGCACTCATACCGAAATTTCTGCACTGCAGCCTCATCCTGCTCTACGAGTCTGGGCTTCACTCTCAGATGCATGGAATAGGTCAGGTCCACCACTTGTTCCCAGCTGGAGTAGCACCGGCGGGGAGTCACACAAGGGAAAGAAAGATGAGTCAGTGCTCAACACACCCAAGCTTGAAGCTAATATGGAGGCAGCAGCAGTGACGGAGTGGGGGTGACACCCAGGGGCTGCAGGAACAGCTATGGGAGCAATGAAGGGTGTCCCAGCACCCAGGGAAGCCCTGCACATGAAAATCAAGCATGAGCTTTCTCAACACTGTGCTACCGCTGCATCACTGCTCAGCCCAAACCCAATTGCCTCAGACACCACACACCATAGCCTCCCTCCCTCCCTCCCCCCCATCACTTTTATCCTGTGCAGGTGTTGCCACAGGCAAACAGGATTAGCCTATGAGGGGACACCTTTGGCTCGGCAGGGATGCGTCCCACCTGCACAGGAGGGAGCAAGGAGGCTGTGTTGGATGTGCCACACATATTCCAGAGGTACTAGCCCACGCATTTCCAGCACCCACAGCCCGGGGCCGTACCTGACCACGGGTTTATAGTCATTCCCGAACGTTTGCATCTGCCACTGGATCTTCTCCACGGGGTCAACCGGGACCAACTTATCTCCTCTTTCTCCGAAGCTCTGCGCCAGGACCCAGCCCTCTGCCAGGTCATGGCTGCCCGTGTACTCCTCCAGCTGCTCCTGAAAGCGCAGCCCGGCTTGTCACCAGCGCGGGGACACAACGTGTGCCCGGGGGGGTCGGCTCCCGGCTGCATGGCGCAGGCCTCGTCCCGCACCCTCGCCGTTACCTTGCTGAGCTTGACCCAGAGCCCGGCGCTGTTGCAGTACTCCTCGCCGGTGGCGCGGAGGCAGCCGCCCTTCCGCACTTCGATGGTGGCCCGCGCCGCCCGCTTGCCGCCCCGCGCCGGCCCCGGGCTGTCCCAGACGCTGAGCANTCGATGGTGGGCCGCCCGCTTGCCGCCCCGCGCCGGCCCCGGGCTGTCCCAGACGCTGAGCAGGCTGCGAGCGGCGGCGGCGGCGGTGGCGGTGGGGTCCTTGCTGATCTTGTACTGCACCTCCCGCGGCACGTAGCAGAGAGCGGAGGGCAGCGCCCGGGCGCTGCGGAAGCACTCGCTACACTGCAGCAGGAACCGCAGCCGGCCCAGCACCTGGTGCGGCGTTTCCCCGCCCTCACGCATCGCGCTCAGGGCTCCGCACTCCGAGCTCCGTGCTCCGGGCCTGACGGCGCTCTGCCCAAGGCAGCGCCCGTCCGCCTCAGGCGGTGCTACCGAGCCCGCCTCCATCCGGAGCCGCCCCGCCGCAGGCACGGCCCAGCCCTTCTTCACCCCTCTCGCTCTCTGGGCTGGTGTCCGGTGTGGGGCCGCTGTCATCGCTCCCTCTTTGTGTTATGTCTATCCCGGTGGTCCCTGTGTCCACAACAGGACTTGACCCGGGTCTCCTACATCTCCTTGCACTGTGGCTTATGATCCTGCTCCACTCTGGCCTCCGACATTCCTGTCACTGCCTGCATCCCTACAAGCCAACCCCCTACAAGGGCTACATCCCCAGTGTGGATAGGGAAAAGAGGGGAGCTGGCATCCTGCTATGGGGAAAGCTGCTCCTGGCTGGCTAGGGGAATATATTCCTGCTTGAAAGCACACACTGGGGAGGATGATGGGCTTCCCAGCCCAGGAGCTGCTTTATCCAAGCCAGCAGTAGTTCGTGGCAGCAGGAGCAAGGATATAACACCCAGCAGCACCCAACCACTCCCAAAGGCTGGCAGTGTGTCACCCCACGTCATGTCCCATACCACAGTGAGGTGGTGGCAGAGAACAGCTCTGCTCCACCCTGATACTTTAACCGCTCCAGGCTGGGCACAAAGGGCTGCGCTTAAGGATCAGGAAGCAAGGCGGCTGGCAGAGCTCAAAGGTCCCTGCTCCCCAGCAGGTCGGAGTCCAACTCCGTTCCTGAAAGGCACTGTGCAAAGAGAGGCCCAACATCAGTTACCCTACAGTGTTATCTGTTGGACCGGCATGACTGTGCCTCATCACTCTGGACTTGCCAGGAGCAAAGTGATCTGAACCACAGTGTGAGAGAAATACAGACTTCTGCTTTGGTTCCTCACTGTGGCCATGTCACCCTATCAAATAGCTTGCAGAGCTGCTTCAAAGGGTTGAGACAGTCAATACTCTGAGCTACCTCCCTGACACTGCTTTGAATGCAAACGGTACCACAGGGCTAATTTCTCCTTCACCTCCAGTCTCTTCTCCTGACTCCAGTCTCCACTGCTGTTTAACCCAACAGAGGAAGAACCATCAACAGAAGACCAGATAAATCATGAGGAAGACCCACAGTAGTTAGTTCACTTTATTTTAGATCCTACATGAGGTAGGGGCAGATGGATCCTGTCAGCCTATTCATAGCTTGTCATACTCCAGGGTATTAGTGGAATTACAAGAGCAGCCAGCCTGCACCTGGGTTATCAATCACCTCCAGCTATTCTATGACAGTTCCTCAAGCTGAAGTCAGGAGAGAGTGAGTGGTTACCCAGAGCTGTCACAACATCAGTCCCTGCCACTGCCTGTCCCAACCCCCCATGTAAAGCTGCAGCTCTGGCTCCACAGATGTCTCCTCAGCAGCATAGGGGCACCAGCACCTTCTTTACAATGGCACTGCCTTGAAAATGGATCTCAACTGACTTAAGACTGGGTGACAAGGTGGGGACATGGAGCCACTGGTTCCTTGAGCCCAAGAGGACTCCCTCACTCCAGTCCCCATGCAGCAGGAGGCTGGGCAGGGGCACTTGACTTGCGTCTAGTCAAACATTGTAAGAGGCAGCTCCTACCCACAGCTTTATTGATCAGAGGAGGAGGAACTTGCCCCAGCACTGAACTAACACCTACTTTGGGCCCCTGAGACTGGCCAGAGCGGAGCCAGGCCGACCTGTTCCACAAATCCCTGGGGTGTCACAGCAGAAATTCAGTTTGTGATTGCCTTAAAACACCACAGGTGAGCCAGAGGAATGCACAGAGGAGAGCCAGGAAGGTCACAAGCTCCCCCTTCCCAGCTCACCTTCGCACCACACATTCAGCAGCATGATCTGTTGAATTCTCTGTTATCTTGGTGTCCTTGCTCAGCAGCCACATTTGTCCAGACCCTTTGACCATGCACTTGATGGCTGCTGCCATTCTCCAACACGTACATATATCCCCATAATAAATGGTAAATTAATGGTATTTTTGGTAAACCAATGTTTTTCTTGATGTTGTAGGGGCTAAACTCAGAGCATCCTGGATAAACTCCTAACTGCAGCCTTCCTGCTAGGGCCAGAGTCCTGTTACTTCAAGTATTTTTTAGCTAGAAATCCCTGTCAGCAGCTAAATCATCACCCCAGAGCTCCAGCCAGGCCTTAGGCAGCACTCTTTTCTCAGTGACAGGAAATAAGCCCAAAGATGTGAGAGGTCAGGGGATAAAAGACCTTACAGGAGGAACAGTAGAGACACGTGGGAAAAGCTAGAGCAAGTAACTCCACAGTCATCAAGGTTAGGGAGGACCTAGTCCTGAAGCCACAAGGTGAGACTGAAGGTTACATCAGATTGCCTAGGGCTGTAAGACAAGTCTTGAGCATCTCCAAAGCTGGAGATGCCCTGGTGATCCTATGGAAGGATCCCATTGCTTCAGCCAGGCCCTGCTCTCAGCATCACCCTGCTCTTCCCTTGTCATGGTGGGCTGAGAATGTGTACATGGAGGACAAGATGGAACAGAGTAGTTCAAGCAAGCCGAGCTGCTCTGGGTATCTCCATAATTACCTGTTGCCCTCTATCAGCTGCAGTTCCTTCCACCAAGACCAGGGAGTATTGGTCACCTATTGGAGACATCTCAGTCAGAGGTGCCTGTTCCACTACAGATGGTCACTCCAAGCAGCCCCAGCAGGCTCTTAGCAAGCCCATTCCCGTAGGTGACATCAGCTCACCCTCCACTGCAGACTAGGGCCATTTTATCCAGCCCACCCTGAGCCATTCATCAACTGACCACCCCCTGCCCAGCATAATAAAACACCAAAGAGGAGTCAATTTTTCTTGCTACTTCTATCTCTGCTCAGTAAATAACATGACCTCCTGCTGATCTCCATTTAGAGATAAGTGGGCAGGGCTGGAAAAAGCAGGCTCGATCCTACCCAAATGTCAGTGTCCAGAAAGGATCTAGGATGGGTCATTTCAAACCCCAGCTCAATGCTGTAGACTCCATCACCAACACTCCTGTGTGAGGTCCAGCCAGCAGATCAAGCTTTTACCGCCTCACTCATGCCCATTTAAAACAGACACCCTAGAAGTGACTCAGCCAACCAGTGTGGCAAGGTGTCACACCAGCCCTGCTCCTCTTCATGCCAGTTGCTAAAATCTGTCACAAAGCTCAATTCTGAGATAACTCTAGGACTTACAAAACACCTCCTCCAGCAGATGAGACTTCACATACACCCAGCTGAGCGTGGAAGGCTCTGCTGCAGGCAATTGTTGCCAGGGACAACTTCTCCACTCACCCTATGCTCCCTCTACTCACCACGATATAGGAGATGGTAGCATATGCTCTCTCCTGCTTCTAACATCTCTTTAGCACAAGCCCCCTCAGCAGGTCTGGGAATACCACAGTTTAAAAGGAAACTGGTGAAGGGAAGGTCTTTGTCTACAACTGGAAGCAATTTCTGGATGACAGACTCCTTCAACAGAGGAAGAAAAAGGCATGAGGCGTTAACACAGGATAAATCTTAACTCACAGCATCAGCCGCACCCCAGTGAAGCCCAGTGGCTTTTAGCAGTGGTGGTCCAACAGACCACCCAGGCTGAAGATGGAGCTGGGTGTATAAAAGTAGACCAACATCTGGTAGCTCACAGTGCTAGGCAATGACTAGCCCTGCCCAGGGCTGGGAAGATCAAGGAACATTTCTAATGGTCTTGGACATTGTAAAGTTCTCATTGCTCACTCCTCACTCAGTGTGTGTCCATCTGCTCAAGGAGCTCCAACACTTGGCACCCAGAGCCTCTGTGCTTCCCTGAAGCAAAGACTTTCCCAGTCCACCTGAGGCCTTCAGCTACCTCTCCACGGCAGAGGAGAGCAGAGCACAGCACTGCCGTGCCTGCTACTAGCCCCTGCTCTATGGGAAGACAGATTGGCCTGCCTGCACATCTCCATGAGAATTAGAACAGATTAGTTGTAACACTGGCTTTGGAGGGGAAACCAAGGCTCAAAAGAGCCCGGGGGAACAGCTGCTAGGCCACCAGCATGCTAGATGTGGAATTGAAGGTTATGGAGCAGGAGGGAAGCAGACAATTCCCACTTCCTGCAGTCGCTGCTATGCAAGGGGTGCAGGGAAGGATGTGTGGTCACAGAACTGTGATTTCATACGATGTAAAATCATGGGAGCCCTTTTCTGACAGCAGCCGCAGTCCTGCTGTGCAGGTCCGTCATGACACCTGGTGGCCAGAGGCACCCCTGCAGCATCTGCCACCAGCCTGCCCCATTTCTCGCGTACCTAGATGAATGACCTCATTTCCATTGACCTCAGGTGACAGCAGGAATGAGGCAAGGGAATGCAGTTAAGACATCACGCTAGGACACACTGAGCATCGCTGAGCATCCGTGTCGTCTCATTAGCAGCTCAAACTTTTCTGTCCTATGCTATAACCCGCCATGCAGCTTTGTGGCTCTACCCCACTTCTGTTTGGAGCGGAGCACAGCAAGAGTTGTGGGGTAACAAAGGGAACAAGTAGACAAGAAACTCATTACAAAATCCTATCAGACCTTCCTGATGTATGAGGGCCGGGCCGGGGCTTCATTACTGTAACCACTTACACTCCAAGCTAGCTCCCACCCTGCTGAAGAGCCAAACCTCCATGTCCAAATTGGTGCTGGTTACTGCTACTGGAAGCTAGGCTTCATGTCTGTATGTTTATTATATATACACATCTGGGGTGACAAGGGAGCTCTTCCCACTGCTCATTTTTGTTGAACAATTGTCCATGTTGCTCAGTCAGGCTGCAACATCACTCTTCCCAAGGACTCATATCTGTGTCAATGGCCACGCAGTTATAGGCAGCATAGCGCAACTTCTCTTCACATACCTTGGCACTGGTGATAGCAAGAGGAAGGGGAAGAAAGAAAAGACAAGGAGGAGTTGCCATTGGTCCTTTGCCAGTGGAGAAGACAAGATGCTTTCTGAGATGGAGGCTACTCTTCACCAGCCACTCACAGAGAAAATCACAGCAGCTAGATGGTACAGGCACAGGGACATAAATGTGGCAAAGCAGTGGGACTCTATGGGTCAGCCTCAAGATTAAGAAAGGAGCCTAGACACAGTCCCCTAGATGTAGGGAAGCACCAAAACTTACGTGGCATAGTTGGGCAAGAAGAGGGTGCTGGAGCAGGTGGATGACTCTGGCAAAGCATCTGTTGTCTCAGAGCTTGGGAAGAAGGCGATAACCTGGTCAGAACCAGCAGGCCAGCAACGCAGAGGAGGCCAGTCCACACATCCCTCTGGTGTGGGATCTGCCAGCCTTGCAATCTACAGCAGAATGGACTCACCCCATTTTGTCTGGATAGATGTAGATCCGTGCTGGAAGACGGCTTCTGCCAGTGACAAATCTGAGGAAGCGGCTGCGATCCTCTGTGAAAGGAAAACAAAGGCATCAGCAGACCCTAGAGGGATGCGGATGGAGTACAGCCACTTCCAAGTATCCTCAGTGCTAGCAGTTCCTTCAGCCCAGCTGCTTGTTCTCCCTGGCTCTCATCTGCTTCCCAGGCAGCTAGGAGGGTGGCTTTGTCCTCCTTGTTCCCAGACAGAATGCAGGGGCTGTCACAGCACAAGATACACGGGGACAGAGCAAATTACTCACCATTGGTGAAGTTGTTGAGTGCTTCCCAGAAGTACTGAACACGGGTGTCCAATGGCTCAAAGTCCTCAAATCGGGCTGGCAGAAAGGATACAGAAGTTTATTAAAGATCCGAGCTCCTCCTGGATAAGCCAGAGCAGCTACCCTGCTCACCCAGGGGTCTTATGCCAGCACAGGAAGAAACTTCTAGGTGCCTGCAGGGTGTGAACATGGAGATCCAAGGTGTGAGGGACACATGCAGTCAGGCTCCTCCCACAAAGGGTATCCAGGTCCACATCTCAACTTTACAGAGGCTCAGATACTGGCAGCCTAAGGATGCTCCAGCCTGGACTCTGAGGCCCAGCATGGAGACAAGGGACACCCCTGTCCTCATGAGCACTCAGCTTAAGACAAGAAGTATGCAAGGCCACATTTATACTTGTAATAAGGGCCTCCCACACCTCTGCTTGTCCCAGCTCAGAGAAGACATTTTTGTTTTCAGGGAGTTTTCAGTCGAGTCTTTCACTTACTGAGCTTCTTCAGGGCATCAACTGTGACTTCAGGGTCTCCACAGACTTTTTTTTCCAGCTCCTGCCAGGTGAGGAGGTCAAGAACAGCTTGGGGCACCACCTTCAGCAGCCCAGCCTGCATGGCCATGATCTGAAAAGGAGACAGGTCAGGTAAGCACCATGTCTTGTTCATTTCCCTGGCTCACGGTTGAGCCTAGGGACCTGACTGGATGCAAGCCACGAGACTGCTCACAGCAAACGCTCCAAGGAACCTGAAGAAGGGAAGATGATCTGAGATGCATCCCAGTTTATTCAGGAAGCCTGTGGCAGAACTGGGAATAAAACCCTGTCTCCCATGCTGCTACAAGCCCATTTGTTTCTCAACAACTCCAAGGACTCCAGGACCTCAACAAAAAGAATTGCCTAGGATTGTACTAATGAGCCCAGGGTCACTAACTACAATGCTCTATACTCAAACCAGATCTGGGGAGCGGAAGAGGGGGTTGTGTGTGTCTCTCTCAGGACTCAGTGACCACTGATGCTATTACCTGCTCCTTGCTCTCCTCCAGTCGAGCCTTCTGCACCAGGCGGATGAACTCCTTGCGGTCCTCATAGCTCACCACAGTGTTGCTGCCATTGGGGATCAGCTCCACCATGCGTTGGTCACTCAGCACCGTCGTGTAGGTCAGCTCATTCCCAAATTTGAACTCAAAGGTGTCTTTGTCCATAACTTCCATCACCTCCAGGAGTTTCACCTGCCCAGTTCCCAGATGAGTACTTGTTAGACAGATGACCAGTGAGAAGTGGCGTGCCTGAGTCCCCATCTCCTCCCTTCCCAGACAAGGGCTACAGTGACTCTGACAGGAACACAGTGGGTTATGCTGCCCCAGAGCTGTTTAGCAGGCCCTGGGACATCGCATGTTTGCAGCAGTAGTCAGCATCGCTATATTAGCTATAAGATGCATTAAATGCTAGGAGTGCCCTTTTGGTGCGTGTTTCTTTGTCACACAACAGGAGGAAGCAAGTACAACATGAGTACAGGGACACAAAGCACCCACTTGCTGAGTGCCACAAGGAATATGATGGGCACAGCCTCCCAATCCCTCTCACCAGCACGGAGTCCACAGCAGGGAAGTCTTTGCTCCAGCTGACCTCTTCCCCTGTTAGTTGTTTCCATACGAAGCCAGGAAGAGCCAGGACCTGAAGAAGAACAGGGATTTTGCTGAGCCTGTGTGAAAGGAGACATTCTCAAACATGGAGATAGGGCTTAACAGTGAAGACACAAAGGAGACTCCCTAATCCTCCTGTCACATGCAGAGCTTATCATAGTTGAGCAGAGATCAGATACCTCTCCCAAGCCCCCAGCAGCATCTCCCAAAACTCAGGCTGTGAGCTTTCTTAACCTCTTGGCCCCAGATCCTGCCAAACACCTTTTCTCCCAGTGTGATCACAGAGATCTCCCATGCTCCTGTCAGACAGGCTGCAGAAGGGGGATAACAATTCCCTTTGCAGCAAACCTCCATGCAGGGATGGGACTGAAGGCTTACCAGAAACTCCTTGCCCCTCAGAGCTGCTCCCATGATCTGCCCAATCCACTCATACTTTGGGAAGTCTTTACAGGAGGGGTTGGGGACGTACATGTCCCTGGCTTCTCCAGTACCGTTACCCTACAGAAGACAGAGGCAAAACTCCAAGTCACAATCTCAGCACAGCATGAAGCACCACAAACTCAGTTTCTGTGCTGCCTCTGGGCACTTGTCACAACAGAAGTGGGCTAAACTCCCCCATCCTTCTTGGCAATATTCCTAGTCAGAGACAAGTATCCGGGCCCCTGTCAGCATATCCTAAAATGAGATGTCACAAAGCAGTCTACCCAATCCTTCCCAAGGAAAAGCCTCAGACCAGCAAAAGTAGGTACCTCCCCAGCATGCGCGGGGACAGGGACAGCACTGCATTGTCAGGCACAAAAAGATCTGCATCAAATACCCCAATCCACAGCACCTGGTTGGATGTGCGCACGAAGAAGGGCAGAGGCACAGGGGTGTCTGCCGAGCTGGGACACAGCTCCTCCGACATGTCTGCCAGACTGTCCCGAAAACCACCACCTGCAACCCCAAAAGAAGGGCATTTTTAGTGATGTGAACATCTCATTTCCTGCTCCTCAGAGTTATGGAACAAAGATGAGGAATTCTGGTCCAACACAGCCCCTCGCTGAGCAGAAGGCTCCGCTCCTGTCAGAGCCTTATGGCACCAGAGGAAACAGGATAAATAACATCCGTGCCTGGCCTGTGGAGGAGAGCCAGAGGGAGCACTGTCAAAGCTGCTGTTAGTGACTAATGGAGGTCTGGTCCCCATTCCAGCAAGCAGCTCTCCTCTTCCAGGACATGGCCAGGGTGGCAAGACAAGGCAACTTGCCTTCCCTCTCTCCTCAATGGACAGTACCACTGGGAGCAAATGACAACTCCTACAGCAAGTCACCCCATCAACCTCTGCCTCTGCTCCAGAGGAGCCCTTGCCCCACGCAGCCCTTACCTTGGTCAATGATGCCCTCTGCGATGAATTTGCACTCCCACCACTGGTCGTAACGCAATGGCCACCTGCAGAGAACCAGGCATGGCCTGAGGAGCTGCTCAAAGCCAAGGAGACGCTGGGGAGGCAGCAGGCACAGCAGGGTCAGCAGGAGACTAGAGTGAACCAGTCTGAGCTTAGGACGGGACAAGATCTCAATCTCCAGAGATAGCTGCATCTTCAGTAGGGAGGTGACACCCTGGGAAATAGGCCATGATCCCATGGCTGAGCTGGCTCCTGCCTTTGCAAACCTTCTCCAGAGCACAGGGGGGACACAGGTTTCCCAAACACCCTGCTGGACATTGCTCCCAGCACTGCATGATCCCCTCCCTCCCCCATGCTTACCTATAATCTAGAGGCTTTTCAAACTTGTCTGAGGGTTTCAGGCCTTCATACACCTGCAACAAGCAGAGATCAAGGCTGGTACCCCCTCTTCAGGGAACTGGCGCCAGCTGAAGGCAGGAAATTCAGGAAATCTGGTTTGCCCCAAACCTTTAAATAGTAACCAAAGCTGACCTCTACATGGTCTAAGAGACCTTCATGATTGGAAATGGAACAATAATTACAGTGCTAAGCACTGTATGGAGCTTTCTGGTCTCAGAGGTACATCAGATACACATTAAGTCTCACAGCAGTCAAAGCTGTTTATGCACACAGAGAGCAATAGATCTTTTGGAGATGGAGGCAGAATGACAATAGGAAAATCAGCATTGCTGTAAAACCATGATACAGAACTGCATGCAGCTGCATTATTGTTGCCACGCAAGAATTATTTGCTGCCCTTTCAGTGTAAGAAGATGGTTATGCTCTGCATTAGCAACATGCCACAGAGAGCATCCAGGATAGAGACTTCAACTTAGAGGACCCAAATCCCTCCTAGATGTTATTCCTGGATATGGGATCATCAGCACATGTAATTGTAGACCCTATGAAACACGTGAAGAGGCCTTGAGGACTCTGGGTATATCCAGTTCTATGTTGTCCCCTTTCACCCATCTCTACATGGCTCATCTTAGTTTTAGGATGCCCCAGTCTTCCCAGAGCATCAGGGACCCTCCCAGGAGGCACGGTACCTGGGTGAAGACAGCGTTCTTGCAGCTAGGGTCCAGGGCAGGGTTGTCTCGGTGCTCCATAGCCAGGCGTCGGTTAATATAGAGCCGTGGCATGAAGTTAGGCTTGCTGGTCTCCGAGTCCTTCAGACACTGGGTAATGAGAGCTGTGCGCCTCTTGGACAGCAGCAAGAACTGCTTGATATGCTGCCAACAGGTATGCCCAAAACATCAGAAGTGCTCAGTATCACCTACTTCCTATTGAAGCTACTGCACTGCCAGGTCTCTCCCCTTCCCAGGGCCACTGCCTTCCACACACAGACACACTCTACTTGACAGTATTTGCCGCACTTCTGCCTCTGAACGGTTCTGCTTTCTGGCTTAAGGGAGACACTATGCTCAGTCTTCTCTCCATCAGTCATCATCTGTTACTCACACTCCAGTGTTGCTTGAACATTCCTTCACCCTCATTCTCACCAGAACATCTGTCTTACTACTCATCCTCCCTGTAACCAAAGCAAGCTCCTCTAAACAAACAAGAATCATCAAATGATTTGGATCCTGTGTTGGGCCTGCACAGGAATTACAGTCCTTTCTGACATCAGGCCTGGAAACACACCGAATGGGGCTATCCCAGTAATGTCTGGCGTATATTCTGGGAAAGGATGTAAGGAAAACAGATGCCTGGAGGGATGAACCCAGTCTTATGAGAAAGATGGAAATCAAAAGCTTATTAAAGCCAGAAAGAATTTACTGGTGAAAGCCTTGCTGTTCGGACACAGCCAGCTGAAAGCTGCTGGCAGCAAGTGCAGGAACAGAGTGTCCTGGGCTGAGATCTCAGAGGGGATGTGTGTCCAACTCACATGCCCAGTGCTGCTGGGCTGCTCAAAATCCTTTTGAGGGTTTGATTCTACTTGTTAGCCCATAGCTGTACATTTCCACATCAGCATTTTAGCAGGAAACTAGCCTCTAAACAATAGCACCTTTCACAGCTTTAATGAACTGAGCCCAGACACACATCTCCCTTGAGCTGCTTTAAAGGCAACAAGCACTGACTGCCTCTCTTCCCACAGCCCAAGCACAATCACCTTGCCAGACTCAGGCCCCACAGGACACAGAGGAAGTCACTCACCTTGAGTTTGCTGAATGTCCCAACAGTGTGGTCCCAGGCTGGCACCAGGTGATGCAGGACACTGTCCAGGAGCTTGATGAACCTAAATCCCAAAGAAGAAGATACTGCAATGCAGGAAGGACAGAGATATGCACAAGCGTATTGCAGACCAGCCACGAGCTGAAAAGTAACAGCTGATCTAAACCCAACCCAGCAGTCTTTTCTATCACAGAACCTTCAGTACTGAATTCCCACTCTCTGGGCACTGTAGGCATCTTGTATCTCTTGCAAGGGATTCTGCACACACCTGCCCCACACACCACACAGATATTCTGCATTTGGAACACACATGACACTGAACTTGAGCTGCAAAATCTCTCTGAAAGCATAGGAGAGTTATCCCAGAGTCCACTTTGTTCCCAAAGGGCTCTGCTATTTAGTCCAGGGCCCAGAATGCCTGTCCCAAGGGGCAGCACACAGCTTTGCAGCTTCTAGCCATAGTTGTGCTGGAGACAGCATCAATCCCTGCAGGCAACACCATCCCACTTGTCTGCCTCCCCCCCCCATACAGTACCTTTGAATGAGCACAGCCCGTCGGTACAGCAGGTCAGGGTCTGTTCCTTCGAGGCGAGGGTAGCGCACTAAATTGGGCAGCTGGAACATGTCAGCACTGAGCCCCAAGTCCCTCTGTCGGGAGGATTTGATTTTGATGCCTCGCAGGCGAACATCAATCCCATCATCTGCCAAGGAAGACCACGGATGATACACTAAGACAAAGCAAGCCTTCCAGCATGGAGTTCTATAAGGAAAAGCACTAGGAATGTGACCAGCTCTGGGGCTACGCACTGAGAGTCTGAAATATCTCTGTGAAGAAGTGGGGCATTTGTAGAAAGAAGGAAAAATAACTGAAGGCAGAGAAAGACAGTGAAAGCTGAGAGCTTGTAAGCCTTCAGGTACCCCTGGAGGTTCCCATGGTTCTTCTGCATCTCATGTGAAAGAGCCTGCAGAGCCAAGTACAAGCCACAGGAACAAACTTAATGTACAGTATCTTACAGATACATTATGGATGAGGCCATTAACACTCAGCCCTACCTCTGCACTCCACAATCCGGATCTCAATGACAGGCAGGTGTGTTGTCATGTCCTCAAGGATGCACACATCTCCGATGTAGCTCCTGCAAACACAGCACAGATGAGGGCTGCAGGGCTGTTCCCTCACCCATCCTGCCAAAAACCACAGGCCACTTGTAAGGGAAGAGGGTTTGATGTTTTGAAATGGGAGTCTGTGGCAGAAACACAGACCCAGTTGCCTGTAACACAGCCTATGCTGAATGCCTGAAACTGCTGGTGCCCCAGGTCCAGATGACATGATCCCAACCAGTCCCATAATTGGATCAGGACGGCCCTGATGATTGTGCTGTCTGCTACTTTAAGTAGAGTGAATTTGCAGCTCAGAGACAGAATGCCTGTCCCAAAGCTCTGGGCTTTTTAAGCCAGGCTGGTGCTGGCATGACTGCTTAGGGTTGGGGTGTCCTACATCTCCCAGCCCTGCAAGGGCCACACTATACTCTCCACTTCCAGCCACTCACTCATCAATGCCAACATCATTCAGTTTCTTCAGATTGTCCCCTTCACCTCCATACACAGCAACCCGCTTGGGCATGAAGTTCTCATCAGTGGTATCCACTGTCAGCAGGAGCTTCCTGCAAAGGGAAGCATGAAATGAGGAGAAGGCAGCTGCATCCAAACACCCATCGCTGCTCCCCCTCATTGCCTGGTCACACTTGTCATCAAGTACAGCAGCTGGTGCTGGGCTCCACAGGTACCTGTGACAATGGTAAGGCCTGTTCAAGCTTAGAGCCAGAGCAAGGACTGAGAGGCAGGGAGTGCAGGGCAAATTTGGGCCATGATGAACTCATGCAGGGTAAGGGGGCTGCAGGGCTCGCCCCAGTCACGAGCCAGTGTGCAGGGGAGAGGTGCCTCACTTGACAATGGTGCCTTTCTTCATGTTGAGCCGCACCCAGTGCTGGCCCTGGGACCCGTCACTCTCCCAGTATGTGTCCGCATGGCTGTCGGTCAAGCATGACACATTGAAGTCCTCCTGGAAGAGGGCAGTAAATGAAAGGGAGATCAGATGGGGGCAGGATTAACTTCCTCTAAATTATTACTTTTGTCATGAATCTTGGAGCCAGAGGCCATCAAACTGGCCTGTTCCCTTTGCTGGGCTGTGGCTACACACAGGGAATACAGAGAGCACAGGACACTGGGCCTGATTCTCCAAGGTGCTCCGGGGTCACACATGCGGCACAGAATATCAAACCCTCCCTAAAATCAGCTTTGCAGCTAATATCAGCATTTGCTTCTGAAACCACAGCCCTTCCAGGGGCCACATTACACAACATGCTGCATGATGCTCCCCAGGCTTCTCCCCCACATCCTCAAACACAGCCCAGCTCGGCACATCAAGCATCACCCATGCTCCCCAGCCCTGTGGCACAGCAGGGCTGACACAGCCTTGTCCCTTTAACTCACCGTGTAGGACGAGACATCGATGCTGTCCACGTACTGCTTGACACTACCCAAGTTCTCATCCTCCTTCCCAATGTGATCATACAGGAAATGCACAAGGTCTTCATCGCATTCATAAGTCCATGTTGGGGGCACAAACCTACCAAGTAAAAGGGATTAATGGGTCTGGAGGAGAACCAGGGGCAGCCAGGCTAGCAGGTCAGCGAAGGCAGGTCCATGTTCTGCTTTCCATGGCCTAGCCCTGTTTTCTGTTTGTAGAGGCTTATTGAGGGCAGAACTTTGGGGAGTAGAGCCATTCCCCACTGCCTGTCTTCCCCTCTCTCTGCCAAGGTCTGCAGGAGATGGTTATCTGAGCAACCAGGGACAGACATTGCCTTGCACCCAACCGCAGAAGCAGCTGGGACACAGCTCATACCGAAGCTTCTCTACTGCGGCCTCATCCTGCTCCATGGGCTTGGGCTTCGCTCCGAGGCGCAGGGAATACGTCAGATCCACCACCTGCTCCCATCTGAAACAACCCAGAGAAGAGAGGAGTGAGAAAATCCAAGGGGAAAGAGAGTGAAGTACTTGGAAGCGGAAGACTTGAGTTTAAAGACCCACCGCATTCCATCCTCCATCACTATCCACCACCCTTCCCTTTCCAACCATCTCCACTTCTTCCGACCCAAACAGCAGGTGATGAGCAGTTACCGAGCCAAACCCGGTTAACTCCACGTCTGTCATCCCTATGGCCTCATTTCCATGGAAGAAGTGGCCAAATGGACCGGGGCTCCCCAATGCACGGCAGGAACGGCTGTACACCGAAACATCCTGCAGCTGGGCCCGGGTGAACGGAAGGAAAGAACCTCCCGCTCTGCCGTGCAAAGGGACCCGGGACAGCTAGGCACGACGACTCAGACCCCGCACCTGATGACGGGTTTGTAGTCCACCCCGAAGAGTTGCTGCTGCCGCTGGATCCGCTCCGTGGACTCCACCGGCACCAGCCGGTCCCCGCCGTCGGCGTGCTTGCACACCAGCACCCAGCCCTCCTCCAGCTCGCAGCCGCTCCGGTACTCCTCCAGTTGCTCCTGCGGGAACGGGCGGCTCCTGTCAGCGGGCGGACGGGCCCCTCCGCCGGCAGCGCAGGCCGCGGGGCCTCGTCCCGCACCCTCGCCGTTACCTTGCTGAGCTTGACCCAGAGCCCGGCGCTGTTGCAGTACTCCTCGCCGGTGGCGCGGAGGCAGCCGCCCTGCCGCACTTCGATGGTGGCCCGCGCCGCCCGCTTGCCGCCCCGCGCCGGCCCCGGGCTGTCCCAGACGCTGAGCAGGCTGCGAGCGGCGGCGGCGGCGGTGGCGGTGGGGTCCTTGCAGATCTTGTACTGCACCTCCCGCGGCACGTAGCAGAGAGCGGCGGGCAGCGCCCGGGCGCGGCGGAAACACTCGCTACACTGCAGCAGGAACCGCAGCCGGCCCAGCACCTGGTGCGGCGCTTCCCCGCCCGCACGCATCGCGCTCCGGGCTCCGTGCACGGCGGAGCAGCGACCGAACCCCGCACTGAGGGGGTCGCTACTCGCGGGTTTACGGCAAACCCCGCCCGCCGATGAGGCAAGATGGCGGCGCCCAACGGGGCGGACGTAGGGCAAGATGGCAGCGCCCGTGTCGCGTAGGGAGGAGCAAGGAACGGGGCAAGATGGCGGCGTAGGGAGCAGCGGGAAGCCTGACAGGATGGCGGTGTACGGAGGGGCGGGACTACGGGCAAGATGGCGGTGCCAGCGGGGCGGGACGGGGGCGGGACGCGTCAGGAGGCTGCGGAGGGGCCGGCACGGCGCGGGAGTATGGAGGACGGCGAGCGGGTCCTGTGAGTAACCGGGACCGGGGAGGGCGACGGGTGGGGGGAGCCTGGATCTGCATCTCCGCCGCTCTCCCTGGTCCTCTTGTGCGGTGAGGAGGGGCACTGGTGTAGTACTGGGGATACGGGTACTGTGGCACTGGGGTCCTGTGCTGGGGACACTGGTGTGGCACTGGGGATGGCGCTGTGGCATTGGGGTCTTGTGCTGGGGACACTGGTGTGACACTGGGGTCCTGTGCTGGGGACACTGGTGTGGCACTGGGGGTACGGGTGCTGTGGCACTGGGGTCCTGTGCTGGGGACACTGGTGTGACACTGGGGTCCTGTACTGGGGACACTGGTGTGACACTGGGGTCCTGTGCTGGGGACACTGGTGTGACACTGGGGTCCTGTGCTGGGGACACTGGTGTGGAGCTGGGTCACTGGTGAGGCACTGGGAATACTGATCCTGCCCTGGGATGGGTCAGCAGCGCCACTGGTCCTGCAGTCATTGAAGTGACTGGTCCCACACTGGAGGTTTTGGGCGCTGTGTCCCTGTGGCCCTGGCTGGTCATAGCAGGATGATGCTGGCCGCCCCCCGTGTTTCCTGGGGTCCCATCCCTACAGCAGGCTGGGCTTCAGCACCCCTCAGCAGAGGCACTGCAGGGAAGGTTGGGGCATGTGGTTGTCACCATGGGCTGCATGGCACAGATAGGAGCTGGGGACACTGGTGGCAGGGCTGGACCCAAACCTCTCCAGGCAGGAGCAACTGCTGGCCACGATAACTTAATCTCATGGGCCCCTGGGCTGGTATTGCCTCTCCCTGTGGAGGCCTCCCTGATCCCAAGCAGGAGAGGGCTCTGGACCATGATGGGGAGCATTTGTCACTGCTGGGCACAAGCGTTTTCGTGCAGTCAGCAGCCAGGAAGCGAGGATCTGGCAGGGCACTTAGACCCCTGGTAGGTGACAGCCCACATCTGCTCTGTCATCCACAGCCCCAAGGGTTTCCCCAAGCTGAAGAATGACACGTTCCTGCGAGCAGCACGTGGGGAGGAGACGGAGCACACCCCAGTGTGGTGCATGCGGCAGGCTGGGCGCTACCTGCCTGGTGAGTGGGTGGACGGGTTTGGAGGGGCACAGCAAGGGTGGCCAGCACGCACCCCATAATGCTCGTGCTGGTCCTTTGCAGAGTTTCGGGAGACCCGAGCAGCGCAGGATTTCTTCGCCACTTGCCGGAGTCCCAAATTGTGCTGTGAGCTGACGCTGCAGGTGAGCATCCTCTGGGGATTCTGTGCGTCCCCTGTCGCCACCCAGAAGGGGATGGGGAATAACTTTGGGTCTGGTCACCCCAGGTGGCCCCAGTAAGTTGTGCCGCCCTTGGAGACCCTGCTGCCCATGTGCTTGTCCAGGTCTTCCATGGTGAAGGGTATCCCAGCCCCTCACTGATGCTGCTTCTTCCCATCCACAGCCACTCAGACGATTTCCCCTGGATGCTGCCATCATCTTCTCTGACATCCTGGTGGTACCCCAGGTGAGAGCCATGGCCAGTGGTGGGGAGCAGTGGCTGGGAAAGGGGCTGGATTCAGGGCCACCCCATTCCTGCTTCTACCATTCTTCGCTGTCCCCAGGCACTGGGCATGGAGGTTGTCATGGTCCCTGGTAAAGGACCCACATTCACAGAGCCCCTGAAGGAGGTGGAGGATCTGCTGAAACTGCGACAGAAGGTGGACGTGACCGCAGAGCTGGGTTATGTCTTCCAGGCCATAACACTGACACGACACAGCTTAGAGGGCAGGGTACCCCTCATCGGCTTCTCTGGGGCGCCTGTAAGTGATGTGGCTCCTCCCTGTGGCTTTGCTGTGTGGGCTTCTCTGCTCTTTCTTCGGAGGTGACACCAGCCATAACACCTCCAGAGCTGAGGCTGCTGTAGGGGTGTGTACACAGGGGACAGCCAATGCAGGAGCAGCTGTGCCCCAGGCTCTGGGATGCTTGCAGGTTCTACCTTCAGCACTGTGACCAGTCCCTCCTGTCTTCTTCCATCTCCATCACCATCCTCACTTTACTCTTCTTCTCACAGTGGACGCTCATGTCCTACATGATCGAAGGTGGTGGCTCCACTACAATGGCCAAGGCCAAGAGCTGGCTTTACCGGCACCCCGAGGCAAGCCACCGACTGCTGCGGCTGCTGGCCGATGTCGTCACTGACTACCTGGTGGGGCAGGTGGCTGCTGGAGCGCAGGTGAGTCCCGGGGCATGGGGCCAGGGCCAGGCAGGAAGGCAGGGACTGAGGACAGGAAGCAGAGATTGTCCAGCTTCTGTAAGCAGGAGGATGGGCTGAGGTGCAGCTTTCCCATGCCTGTTTTCCTGGCAGGCGCTCCAGCTATTTGAGTCCCATGCAGGGCACCTGGGCCCAGAGCAGTTCCAGGACTTTGCCCTGCCTTACATCCGAGACATCGCCCAGGGTGTCAAGAGCAAGCTGAAGGAGGAGGCACTGCCCCTGGTGCCCATGGTGAGTTGGGGCTGCCTGGATTGACCCTGGCTTCTGGGGGCTGCTGGACATGGTGCAACCCTTGGTACCTGTCTGACCCACAGCAGAGTCACTGCCTGTCTCCTCCCTCTCCAGATCATCTTTGCAAAGGATGCACACTATGCGCTACGTGACCTGGCCCATGCTGGCTATGAGGTGGTTGGTCTCGACTGGACCATCCGGCCCCAGGAAGCTCGGTAAGACTGTGGCAAAGTGCTCATGTGCCTGGGCAGCACCTTAGGCCGGGTACCCTCACTTCTTCCTCTGACCTGAGCCATCCTGGGCTTGGAGATTGCTGGTCCAGCAGTGGGGATAATTGGTCCCCCATGCTGTCATGCTCACAACAAACAAGGGCTGCACTGAGGACTCCTTAAATGTGCTGAGGTGGGGACTGCAGGCACCTGGCTGCTCCCAGTCTCTGCACCACATGCAACAACTCACCTACTTCCTCTTTGCTGCAGTGCACAGATAGGGAAAGATGTCACCCTGCAAGGAAACCTAGATCCCTGTGCTCTCTATGCACCCAAGGTAAGCTGTGGCCATTGCCAGCAACTGGGCTAGTTCTAGCCTGTTAAAGGCCTCCTGTCTCAGTTTCCCCACCTGCATTGCTGGCTTGTGTCCCAGCAGTCTCCCAGGCTGGCTGGGGACTGGTGGGATTGATGAGTGGTTTCGCACTATGCCTACAGGAGAAGATTGGTGAGCTGGTGAAGAAGATGCTGGAGGGTTTTGGGACGCAACGCTACATTGCCAACCTGGGCCATGGCCTCTACCCTGACATGAACCCTGAGCACGTGGGTGCCTTTGTGGAGGCTGTGCATGCTCACTCCCGCCACATCAACAAGCACAGCTGAGCCTGTGGGCTTGGGGACAGGACTCTGGTTTGGGCACGGTCACCTCACGTAGCCTGTTGTCACAGGGCTGGCTCCAGGCTGGACTGCAGCATTAAACCAGCACCTTTTCCACAGCAGCCGTGTGGCTCTGGCTGGGGGGATGGGAATTGGACAGCCCTGGAGGAGAGGGGCAGTGATGGCAACCTGGCAGTGGGGCATGTGAGATCAGGGGGAGCCCCTGAGCCCTGTCCTGCAGATCAGAATGGGGAAACTGGGATGATAGCAAAGCAGGGGGGGATGCCTCTCCCTGCCAGGCTGCACAGTGTTGTGCCGAGGGGTGGCAAGAGAGGGTGTGAACCCAGAGCACAATACGCATCTCTTGGCACTATGGATGCACTCAGCTCTGCCAGGGGAGAGGAGCTGCCTGAGGCTGGCAGGGTCACAGTTTGGGAGTTGGGGGCTCATAACCCACCACTGCCACAGGCTTGGCATATGCAGTGCCACTGTACTGCTCACATGGGAATAGGCAACATGGCATTAAACCAGGGCATCATTTAGTGGGTGGGAGACCCATCAGGACTCACCTAGGGGATGGCCAGCCACGTAGCAGGAACCTGCAGACAGTACCACCACTGCACCCTGCCACACTGGCTGGGATCGCAGCAAAAACACCATGGCCCTAGCACTGCCATAATCCTCCTCCAGCTCCCAGAGACTCTTTGGGACCATCCCACTGGTCCTGGAGATCTCTTCCCTCCCTATCTCCCCTGATCCTTGGGCAAAGTCTGCCTGGGGCTCAGCAAACCCCATGGGAAGCAGCAACCCTGCTGCCAGCCCCCAAGAAACTTGAGTTACGATTCCATGCCACCTCATACCACGCTGCAGCACATTCACTGTGGTCCAGGCTGTCTGTAGAACAGATCAAGATGTGGACACCAACACTGCTCTAGCTGGCACGGATGGGGCAGTGTCCCAAGCTGGGCAGGGACCTGCTGACACCCAGCCACCCAGCGAGTGTGGTGACCCCTCCAACTTCAGAGAAAGGCAGTAGAGATACAGGCAGTAACGTTCATCCCTTTTATTATTAAACATCAGATGAAGGTCGCACACACACATACACGCACGCAAAACAAAAAAGTAAAAGAAAAGAAAGGAGGAAAAAAAGAAAGAAACAGACTGGTTGAAGACCGCTAGTTTGGTGGCGACAAAGACCGAGTACAATTGGTTTCCTGGCCGGAGCGCGGACACAAGTCACTTGCCAAAAAAGTAAAAGTCAAACCAGACAGCAGATACCTAGCCCACGTTCTCTAACTACAAGTCACCATCCAGACTGGCCCTGGTCCCCCCAGCCCTCCTGACCCGCTGGCAAAGAAATGAACCCAAACCAAAGAGCTGCCAGCCCAGGACTGGAAAGTCTGCCCCTGGCACAGGGTGAAGCCAGGAAGGGCCAAGCATTGGCTGCACCACAGAGCTGGGAAACCAAACAGTGCTTGCCCCTGCTCCCTCCCCAGGAGCCAGCAGCCCTGGTGCCCACCTGCCTGCCCAAGCACCTTGCACCCCTGCGCCCATGGGAGACGGCATGTGCGAGGCGATGGGCTCACATCCTCCATCCCCAGCATCCACGTGTGTCTGAGCGAGCGTCCCCCGAGCCCCTTCCTTTGCTGTCCTCAAGCGCTGGGCTGCTGCTCCTCCTTCCTTCTGTCCATCCATCTGTCCATCCATCCGTCCCAGGGCTGCGAGTCGACATTCGCCTCCCCCCACACCCTTCTCGCTGCAGACGATGCCGTGAGGACCTGAGAAACGTTCGCGTGCCTCCTCCTCTTTTTGTCTGTGGTTTTTGTTTTGTGTGGTTTCTTAAATAATAGTTATAATAATAATAATAACAATAATAATAATAGCAATAATAAAAATAATCGCCCCAGCCCATGACATTTTCAAGTATCCCCCAAATAAAAGACAGAATTATAAATAATTATAACTTTACAATTTAATAATTGACACATATACTATAGTATTTACAGTATCATAAATGCTTTTTTTTTTTTCTTTTTTTGTGTTACTTTTAGTAAGCAATCCCTGAGAACAGTTACTTTAACTTGTTTTATTGAAGTATCTTCACAAATAGAGGAGTTTGCATGTCTCGGGCGGGCGGGAGAAGCGCTCTGCAAAGCCAACGCTTTTGGTGACGCATGAGGTTCTAGTGTCGCAGGTTTCTTTGCTCGCTCTTCTTCATTTTTTTCTCTTTTCCTATTTGTTTTGAATTCCCCATGTAAATTTAACGATTTCTGCACTTTGCAACCTTCAGAACCCTCCAGCGACCGCTTCCTTCAGGAAAGAGGTATTAGATTTCCAGGTTAGCTTTTGGTATTGGCAAGGGAGGGCAGGGGGCTGAGTGAACCATCCTTTTTCCCTGTGGTTGCCTTTTGGTTTGTGCCCAAGGAATCTCTGGATCCTCTCAGCGTGTGAAATGGTTAAATCCAAGAAAGGAAATAAAATTAAAAACAGAAAACAAACAAAAGAAAACAAACAAACAAACAACAAAAAAAAAGAAACAAAAAGACCAGAACAGAGCAGCCTCTGCCGATGGGGGGAAGGTGATCTCTGCTTTCCTTCCTTCTTCTCTCCCGAGTCCCCGTGCTGTGGCCGGACCCTGCCAGTGAGCATGGCAGGGGCCGGGGCTCACCCAAATCGCTCCCGCACCAGCAGCATCAGTTTTTTCTTGCCTTTATAGATTTGTTTGAGATTGTCAATGAACTGGGCAAACTGTATGTGCCCGTCCTGCGCCAGGAGGAAGGTCTCCCTGGCCTTGCTGAGGAACTCTATGAACTCCCCGTAGTGTCGTGGACTGATGTGGGTGAGCCGGGAGTGAGTGGTGTTGATGTAGGCGCTTATCGTCGCGTCCAGCAGCTGCCGCAGCGGGGCTTTGTCGGTGGACATCAGCTTTCCCGAGTTCCTGCGGCCGGGAATACCGGCCAGCCCTGGGGCCGTCATGGTGCAGCGGCGAAGGATGTCCGAGAGTACTGTGGCACAGTGCACGCTCTTCACCACCAGTGGGATGATGGCCGCCAGCTCGTTTTTGCCTAGAGAGTGGCTCAAGGCGCAGGCCCAGAGCACGTCGTTGATGGCTGGGTGCGTGTCCTGGTTGTAGGCCAGGTTGAGATGCGTCATGGCCAGCGAGGCCAGTTTGAACGCCCGGAGCGGGTAGCCCCGGTGCTCCATGTAGCGGGCGATGGTGAAGAGCTGGGTGTAGGTCATGCCGGTGGAGGCAGCATCAATGACGATCTGGTAGGCAGTCTCGAAGGCGATGTGGTCCTTCTCGCAGAGGGTCAGGGCGGACAGGGCGCAGTTCTGGGGGTCCTTCATGGCACACTGCAGGGCCAGCGTGCGGGCGCAGCTGGCCAGCTCTTCCCGCTGCGGGTAGTCCAGGCTGAGGCGCAGGATGGTGTTGTGGGACATCACTGTGGCTGCCACAATGCTGGTGGCTTCCGTGGGAGTGAACAGCGAGTACCAGCTCTGCAGGATGCTCACCAGGGCCCTCACACCTGCAAGAAAACACTGGGGTCACAGCACAGCCCTGGAGCCTGGCTCGGATAACAGAGCTCCTCCAAGTCCCAGGACAAAAGCCAGGGCAAAGCAGGGACAGGGCAGAAGGGGACAGGCAGAGGTTACCCTTTACTGCCATGTTGCCAGGCACAGCAAACACCACTGGCCTGACCCAGGTACAGGGGACCTGTCCCAGCCCCATACCTGGCCAGTGCTGTGGCCCTATCCCTGCCAGCTCTGAGGTGCATCTGGTTATAAAGGGTGCTAAGGCACTGGCACAGGGTGCCCAGAGAAGCTGTGGCTGCCCCATCCCCGGCAGTGTTCAAGGCCAGGTTGGACACAGGGGCTTGGAGCAACCTGCTCTAGTGGAAGGTGTCCCTGCCCATGGCAGGGGGTTGGGACTGGATGAGCTTTAAGATCCCTTCCAACCCAAACTGTCCTGCAGTTCTATAAATGGGAGGCCCAAATGAGCTCAGATGCGCAGGGCTATGAATGACCCTAGGGTCCCTCCCACCGCATGCAGGCTGGGTCCCCCAGGCACAGCAAGGCACTCACCCACTTCGGTCGCGCACGTCACCAGCCACCTCACCATCTCCCGTCGCCGCCAGTTGAGGGTGGACAGGGTCATGCGCATCACCTGCAAGCGAATTCGGGGTGACTGGCTGCCCTACAGTGCACCCGACACAGTGGTGCTCCCCAAAGATCCCTCTGTCCCACCTGGCTACCAGTTCCCCAGTGCTGCCTTGCCTCCACCCAAACCGCATCAGGCACAAGGGGCCTCCCAGGGTGGAAGAACATCACCAGTGCCACTGCCAAAGCACGTGAGGCAGAAGGGCCACCAGCATTCCCAGTGCCACCCCATACCTGGAGTCCCAGCTCCAGCGCCACATTGAGCAGCGTTGTGTCCGAGTTGCTGTCAGCTGGCGTGGCAATCTTGAAAGCATCCTGAGCCAGCTTGAAGATCAAGGAGGAGGAGTGAATGTTCTTCTGGATGGCCTCCAGCACTGTGCGTAGGCGCAGCATGTCCCCTGGGTGCAGGCAAGAACAATCAGATGGGCTCAGCCTCCCGCCATCCCCTTCAAGCCCCATCTCCTGCCTGCACCGAGTGACTAAACAACCCCTTCAGCCCCTCTGGACACCCATGTGGAGGGATGCACAGGGATGCTGGATCAGGCCCTGCAGTCCAACAGCACAATGAAGTGTCCTCCCCGGGAGGTGACACATCTTACAGCACCCATCCTCACTCAAGAACATCCTCTCACAGAGAGAACAAACAAGCCTGAGTGATCCCAGACACATCCTGGAGCATTAGCAGACATTTCCAGGCACCTGGATGTTCTACCCTGGGTTCAAGTTTGACAGCTGTAAAGTGAACTCTTCCCAACAAAGGAGGGGTTTGGGGAGATGCCCAGTGCTGAATGGCTGCAGAAAGGTCATTCTTCATTTAGAAACAGTAAAAAGAAGAAAAGCTGCTTCCTGTACACATACTGTCTTGATCAGGAAGTCCCTTCCCTCTGCAAGGCTAGCAAAGGCTAGCCAGGTACACTGTGGCTTGGTCCTGGATGACTCAGGTCAGACACACAGCTCTCACAGCTGAGAGAGGCTGAGATATCCCCAAAGAAGGGGGTTCCTGGCACAACACCCAGTGATGCTGTGGTCTCCTGTCACTGGAAGCCATGGGTGCTACAAGTATACGTGATGGCACTGGGAAATGGGCAGGATCTTGGAAGAGGGGCCCATCAAGGCATATTAGTACCATGATGCTGTATCTGACCTGGGAAATCCTCCTGTCAGCCCCTGTGGGACACAGAGTGTGGAAAGGGACCTTTTGCATGGGTGCAGACCAGAGATACAAGTAGTCATATTAGGTCTTTCTGCTTTGTTCCAAGTTCACGTTTCTACTCTCACAGTTCTAAACTGAGCAGATGAACCTTACACAAAGAAAACCAAATAACACACAACAATGTGAAGGATCCAGTGCTGCACCTGGGTACACAGAGACATCTTGGGTGACAAACAGCTAAAGATATCTCCTGCCACCCACAGCAGCCACTTGCCCCCCTAAAACAGCTTGCGGGGGCATAGGCAAGAGAGGCCTTGAGGACACAGGGACATGCTGTGGTGGGGGACACCTGGAGAAGAGGATGGTGGTAAAACCAGATGCAATCCAACAGCTCTACACCCCTGGCACAAAAACCTCATTTCCCATTAGGCACTGGAAGGGAAAAGAAACTAAAGGATAAACCAGGTACAAGCTCTCCATCAGGACATCAGCCCTGGAAAAGCAGCAAAGAGGAAGAAGATGCTAAGGCAGTGAGGCTGGATGTTTAATGAAAAGCCTGTGCTTGCCTTCATCATTGTGCCTGGGCAGTGACCAAAGAGGCCTGAGAGACCAGTGAAGAGGTGTTTTACGAGTCCCTCGTGGCTGGGACTGAGGAGTCCCACCCAGCACAGCTGGCCCCATCTCCAGCCCTGCTGAAAGCCACACACGGTTTGGTGCACAGGGAGGTATTCTCCCTCTTACAACCTGTGTAAGATCATCACTACAGGGTAGAAAGAGACAAAGCAGAGGTAAAAGGATAAGCAGCTTCAAACTAAAGCATGGCATGAACCTACAACATGTCTGGCAGGACTAGCTGACCTGGCAGCTGACCATGCTGTAGGACAGGCATGGTCCAGCACCAGCCAGGGACAGAACCCAGGATCCACAGCACTGTGGTTGGCATCCCTGCAGGGCTGCCTACATCTCCACAGAACCTCCTGTCCTGGTCTGCCAGAGTATGAGCCTTGGGGCCCTTTGGGACAAAAGCACTGGAGATCCCACACTCTGGTGCGCTGCTCTGAGGCCAGCTTACTGTGCCCTACATGGGACAGTGCCAGGGGCACTGAGCTGGACTCTGCCAGTACTTGAGGGAGCATAAGCAGGAGCTCCCTCTTCTCCCCAGGGAAATCCCTTTGATGCTCTTGTGCAGCATTGTCCCATCACCCCTATCCCAGGTTCATGTTCAGATTCAAGGTCCCCACCAACCTTTGGCTGCCGTGAGCATGGTGGAGGCCAGCTCGCACTGCTGTGACTCCAGGTGCCCCAGGGTGAACCAGCGTGGGTACCTGCTGGGGACCACAGAGACCAAGTGATGGGGGTGAGTCACATCGCCGGACGGGGCTGTGGTCTCCAGCACAGGCAACCTGAAGGGCAAATAGGAGAAGGCAACATCAGACCCCAGCTTAGCCCCAGCATTGCTCCTTATCCCCAAGGCACTGGTGAGGTGAGGTAGGGGCTGCCTGCAGCAACACCTTTGAAAGCATCCTGCTGCTGTGCATGTGTGGGGCTCCTGAGGCTGCATGCTCAACACATGGGCATAGGGATCAATCTCAGGCTGACTTGAAAGGAAGAGAATGATCCGTGAAGTGATTTATAAACTTGTAAGGAAAAGCACAAGCCTTAAAAAAAACAACCAGAAAGCAAATTCCCTCCTCCCTTCCTGCTCCTTTCATGTCAGAGTGCCCAGCAGAGCTCCTGCCTTTATCATCTGGTTCTTCTTAAAATGCCCGGTTATGATCAGGAGCAGCAGCAGATCTCCCCAGGGCCTCTGCAGACGGCTTAGGTTACCTGCTCTTGCTGGGGATATCTGAAAGCCTGGAAAACCCAGGGGAGAAGGAAGCCTAAGGAAGGGAAGCAGGAGTCTCACATCTCCAACCATGGTGACAAAACCATGTTGGCTCTTAAACCCCTGAATTACGCTGCTGTCACTAACTTGATGGCCAGCCAAGGTGTGCAGGAGGGCATTTGTTCCCTTGGACATGAGGAGCATCCAACCACCTCTGCTGTCCTTGACTGCAGGCGTGGGGTACCCATGGGGCAGCAGAAGCCCAACCTTCCCAGCCCAGGTCAGAGATGCCCCGACATAGAGTCCTGGCTGTGAACAAGGGACAGGCACTAACAGATGACAAGGGAACAAAGTGCACCCCATGGACACTCAGTCCTACTCCTGGTTTGATGACCCTAGACATAGTAGAGGCCCTTGGCTACTTGCTAGGTCTGATTATCCTCCTGAGCAGCTCTTCCCAGGACAGGGGCATTTCCAAATTGCCCTAAATCTTGGGGAGAGATGGCCCATTTCATCAAGAAAATGTCACAAGAAAGATGATGCTCTGAGCTGGAACTTTTAATGGTGTTGGAGGGAGAGGCTTTGCTCTGGGGTTGATGGTCCTTCAAAAGCATTAATTCAATTGGGAAGTTCCAGCCTGTTCTAGACCCATCCAGCCCCTGCCATAAGACTGGAGTCCCCAGGCTGATATCTGAGGTGTGTCACACACCAGGGAGGGACATGGGGCAGCTCTTGGCATTGGCTGTGTCCCCAGATGAAGCTGGGCTTTAATGGAGAAGAGAGTGTGACTGTGCTCTGTGCCTGGCTCTGTGACATCCTGAAGCCAGGGGCAAATCATCTGTCTGTCTCTCCTGGGATAACAGCCTGTGTGCCTGGGACCTCCTCCAGCAGAGGATGGAGCACCCTGGGGCAAGCGGTTGGGCAGAGAGCTGGACCAGCAACCCATGCAAATCCCTATGGATTTGGCTTACAAACCAGGAGTCACTCAAATGGAGAGGAGTCTCTACATTGCTGCTGTGCCCAGGTGGACCCATACACTCAAAATCCCAGGGATGGCAAGCCCCAAGCCTACCTCTACTCCATCCCTGCTCTACAGTTGCAAAGCATCCTGGATTCCCACCAGAGCATAGGAGAGAGGCAAAAAGGGGAGCAGAGACAGAATCAGACATGCACCAACCTCATGGCCCGCAAAGCCAGCTTGTATGCCAGGTCTGCATCATGGGGCAGCAGGGCAGAGAACAGGTATTTGGCAAAGGTGTGCATAGGGACGCTCTCACGGTGGATGACTTCTCCCAAGCCGCTGAAGGGACCACCTAGGCAGAAGCAGAGCCCATCAGCAATAATTAGCACAGCAGGATCTGTGTCTGGGGTTTGCATCATTCCAGAGCATTGAGGATCGGCTCAGCAGTTCCTTGGTGCATTACTCAAGTTGGATCCAGGGCAAAGAGCTGCTCTTTCCTTTTCTGAAAGACCTTTTCAGGTCAATATCCCTCAGAAACCAAGGCCCCGTGCCTAGCACCCTTCTCCATAGTGCCTCTGAGGTGATCTCGCTCCAGGGATGTCAGCGAACCCTTGCTTTGCCAGATGATGGGGCAGAGCAACCATCCTATAGGCTCAGCGCCTCACTTACAGAAGCCAGGATGGGGTCAGCCAGGTATAAACCTTGGAAAGGGCACCCTGGAGGTGTTACCAATACTCAGTTAAGACACAGAAGCCACTGGGATGGACCAAGCCCCCACCTTCCAGTAGCAAGATACACTGCTTCCGCAAGGTCTGCACCAGCACCGGGTCCAGCTCCAGGTCCTGCAGCCGGGCAATGATCTGCTCCTCATTGCGGCACACCTTGTCCTGGGCGTAGAGACCTTCAGGCATCACTCTCTGCTGACCCATCCCCATCAGGGCCACCTCTAAGGCCAGGGACAGGTAGGACTCGCCACTGTCTTGGCTGCTGGTTGCAACGGGCACGTGTTGATACACTGGTGGTTTGGAGTCCCCGGCATCTGGAAAAGGGGAAAGAGATGCAGCAGGGTTAGAGAGAAAAACCTCTCAACTTCAGAAGCAAGACCCACACCTCTCTGCTGCCTGCCTTCAGTCATCCATGATGGATAAAAGTTCCCTGTGGGAGATGTGGGCTTCACCCTCCTTCCTGCTCTCACTAGGAGAAGACCTGAGATGTGCAACAGGATCTGACACCGAAGCCTTCCCATGGGCCAACATGCCTTGGGCCCCCTCTGCTAAGCTGCTCTCCTGCTCTGCTTTGCCTGCAAACCCTCAGGGCCACTAACTCCTGCTCTCTGCACTGCAGCTCTTGTCCTCACTGCTCCTGCAAAGGCACAGAGAGGGGAGGCTCAGAGCCCAGGAGCCCTGAGCCCCAGTCCTGCCCCAGCATCTGCCCCCCAGGCTCAGTTCAGCAGCAGCCACCAGGAAGGAGCCAGGAGGAGCGCTCGGTACCTGAAATTTCAAGGCAGTTTTCTTCTTCTAATCTACAAGCTTCAGTCAGGGTGAGAAAGAGGCAGCCGATGGGGTTCAGAGGGTGGCCTACCCAGCCCTCCAAGTTAGTGATGGTTGTGGCTCCTCGCTGCAACAGCTCTGCAAAACATGGAACAGGAAGACTGTAAGGGTGAGGAATTTAAGGACAGGTTCTGCACCCACAGGAGTCTCTGAGACCTGAGTGGCCTTTTCTTACCCCATAGCCTGGACTTAGGGACCTCCAGGGCCAACTCTGGCACAGCAGTTCACAAGGGCAAGGAGCAGCCACCATGCACAGTGCCAGACATCAGAAGAAGCAGGCATACAACAATAAAACATGCTCCTAAGGCCCCTTAAGGTGCAATGGCTCGTTCTCTGTTCCAGGAGGACATAAGGGACTGCAGAGACCCAAGATGGAGTTTATGAAGTCAGACTTATGAACTCCTTTGCAATGGTAGTCTGAATGTTTTGGAAACACAAGCAGAAAACTCTCTGGAGACAACAAAGCCTCCCAGTGAGTCTCAAAGGCTCCATCTTTTGATGATCTCAGGCTGGCAAGGTTCAGGAGCCACTGATCACCAGCAGCACTGCAGTAACTGACCCCAGCTCCCTGCCAACTGCAATTTCAATAGGAGAAGCACTGGGCTTGCCTCCCGGAACAATTCAGCAAATGCAAGGTGGAGGTAGCTCACGCACCCAGTTACTGCAGCTCTGCAGAAAAGCAGCTCCTCTTTAATGCAGGCATCACTTGCCTGTGCAGTCCTCATAGGCAACAAGTCACAGCGACAGTGGGAACGTGAACATCCCTACTGCAGTAGCCTAAAGACAGCACTTGGGGCCCTCTGTCCTTAGCACGTGGGTACCAACGCAGTTTGGCTCAAGCAATCAGATGCATGTTTGCCTTTCTAGGGTGTAATGCCATACAGCAGTGCCAAGCATCAACCTCTGCTGCTCTGGATGGGGCAGCACTTCTCTCTGAGGTGGAAAAGACATTTTCACCCAGCTGAGACACTCCAGCCAGACCTCATGAGACATTTCTCCCACAGCTCCACTCATACCTTTCTTCTGGTGCTTATATATCTCCAGCTGCCTTTGCTGCTGCAGTCGCAGGGTGTTGATTATGGCAACAGTTAGTCGGAGAGCTTCTCTGGGATAGCCATGGGAGCGCAGGGCATCCACCCGAGCGCAGGCAGTTGGGACGTGTTCTGCAAGGCATGGACAAACACAGGGGCATGGCTGAGCCAGAGGAGCACAGAAATTCACAGGATGGTACTGATCAGGGGTGAAAACCTGATAGCATCAGGCTTCAGGGCATTTTCTTCTTCTGATCTTCCCCAAGTCCCTGCTAAACTGCTCCCTGTCTTGAATTCATCCCTTTCTCCTTCCTCCTGGCAGGGATACCTACCAGGAATACTAACAGGACTCCTACCACATTCAACCCACAGCAGCTACGTCAGTGCCTAAATCCCCACCTCCACAAACCTTATCTAATGGAAGCATTTCCAACACACTATTGCTGCAATATGACAGCTCTGAACCCAGGTTGTGACAACCCTGCCGTTCACTCCTCCTAAAATCCACATGGCTTATGGTGACTTCTCTCACTGCTGTGCACCCAAACACTTCTTGGCATCTCATCCAACACCTCTCCCAGCTGTCATGGCATAGGTGACAGCTGTGCATCCAGCCCTGCGCTGGGGGCACTGGCAATTGGAGGTGATGTTTTGAACTGCTTCCTTAACACCTCCATGGAGCATGCTCTGCAGACACCCCATCACTTCTGCAGCCCTCCTACCTGGTGTTTTATTATTAGGAACAGTGGCATGAACACAACACGCCCCCCTCCCCCCCCCAACAAGACTCAAAGTGCTTAGGAATTCATCTGCTCCTGCTGCTCACCTGAAATCTCAAGCAACTGTGAGGAGGATTATGACTGAGTGAGAAATTAGCAGGAGCAGATGACATGACATGCTGCATAACAAGCAGTGAAAATCCCATTTTCTTGCAAAACGTCCTAGCAAGGGTGGGGGTTAGGGAGCGGGGGAAGGCAAACATGAAGATCTAAAATTATGGTAAAGGGATAATTTCTATTCCTGGAAGAACTCAGAAAGCTCTGGAAATGCAGACAACCACCCCCACAAATGGGGTTTCCACATCCCAGAGGTCACCCGCAAGAAATACACGAGGAAGAGGCTTCAGAACAGACACATCTGTAAAAGAGCTTCTCATTGCTCCCTCTATTCATTTGCTAAACGGATGGAATATTCAGCTTCTCGCTGAATTCATCACTTAAGTTGCTGACAAATCACACTCCTCTCCCAGCACCGAGTCCCTGAAGGGGTGCCAAGAAAGCTAGAGCCCAAAATCCCAGCAAATACATCAGAAAAATAACATGCACCAACCAACTGGGCCAAAGGGCTCACCAGAACCCAGATTATGCTAGGGACAGGGCAGCTGGGGCCTCCACATCCCTGCTAGATGGAGTCCATGGAAGCACTAACCTATCACTGCTACCTATGGCTGTGCAGGGAGGAAACCTGCTGCCTGCAGCTGCACAAAACTCTTCCCAGAATACAAGTGTCCTCTCCTGCTCCAGGTAACATAGCAGAGGTGCACCAGCTGCTTTCACATGTGGCCTTCGTAACTTATCTCCTGGCCTTAATAGTAACTTAGTGCCAGCTGCTGCAGAAACCACATCTCTGGATGACTTTAAATACTCTCCCCTTTTGGCTGGGTGATGGCAGAGCCTGGCTGCTGGAGCAGATGACAGTGCAGTGGTGGGTTTTGGGTAGCCCCATGTCCATATATTCACCTCTTGGACTGTAGGGATGAGGCATCCAACCTTACAGAGGCCGGGGGGGGGGGGGGGGGGGGGTTCCCCTTTTTCCTCACCCCCCCATGGCCATGGCCCATTCCCTGCCTCAGGAAGCACGGCGGGCGCAGCTGGAGAACCATGAACCCGAAGAGNGGCTGCGTTTCCCATTTTGGGGTCAGTCTGAGGGCTGGCAGCTACACCAAGCACTCACAGGCCCTTCATCTCACTTGTTCCCATCCCAGCCATGTAGCTGTCGAGGGTCTGCAAATCTGCCCAGGGTCATGACTTTGCAGTAGAGAAGTTGTGTGGCTTGAGGTACATAGACTAAAGGTCTACAACACAGAAGGGTACTGGGCTTAACTGGTCCAGGGTGCCTTAAACTCATACAAGGCTTAATTGTACTCTCTGCTAATTGTCTTTGAGGGAAGACTAAATAGAGAGTGAGAGCAGGGAAGAAAACATCCAAAGGATACAGCTGTGCCTTCCAGACAACTTTTGAGGACTTAACTGTGCAGTCCTGCTGCACTGAAAACAGTGAGAGCTTGCATGGCAACAGCTAACATTGGGAGGATGAAAGAGAACACGATGAACCTGGTCCAAGCTGGCCAAGGGGAACCCAGACTGTAAAGATGTGGGACTTGCTGTAAGGACTGTGGCTGGGGTGTGGGAAAGCATCTGGTTCTTCTGCTCACCCTATCCTTAGGCTAAGGGCCAGGGACGTAATTTCAATCTAGGATGCAGAAGCTTGCAAAGAATCAGGGTACCAAAGCTTTTCTGATGCTTTGGGTGGCTCTTCTCTATTAGCAGCTACCCACCCAGGCCATGCAAGGTTTGGATGCTCACCCAGCCACAGCGGCTGCCCCTGGGAGTTGAAGAGGAGGCTCTCGCCCTCCCGCTGGTAGGAGGGAGACATGTAGAAGTCACTGCTGATGATGCGCTGCAAGTGGCTGTCCTGCCAGTGCAGGTCACAGCCCTCGATCGCCCGCGTGAACACGGTTCGTCTGGGCCTGGCCAACGAGTCTGCAAAGAGAAAAGCAATCAGTGCCTCGGTGGGGCAGGGGCAGCCTGTTCCTGCCTCCAGACATGACCCCTGGGCACAGAAGTGACTTTACAATGAGAACAAAGCTCCCACCCCAGACACTCCTAGCTGAGCTCAGGGCCTCTGGCTCCTGCACTGTGACAGATTGCCTTTAGATATCTCTGCTGCCCATCCCATCTGATGGAGACTGCTGTCTCCTTAGACAGCACTGCAAAGTAACTTGCTAGAATAGCTGCCTTGATCAAAGAGGTGCGAAAAGAGGCAGGACTGCCCATCTGTTTGCTTTCCAATGATAATCCCCAGTCACATACGAGGCTGACACCTTGAAATATGGCAGTGTCTTCCCACCCATGACACTCAGTGCCAAGAGTCAGGACTGGGCTTCCTCAGCGTTACTGCCATGCATCACTCTTCTGCTCCAGCACAGTCTTCCAGCTTCATTGAACCACAGCGACCCAGATCAGGTTGGATGGGGCCTTAAGCAACCTCGTCTAGTGGAAGGTGTCCCTGCCTGTGGCAGGGGGCTGAAACCAGGTGATCCTTAAGGTCCCTTCCAACCCAAACCAGTCTGGGATTCCATGAAGCCATGAAGGGAACTGCGTGAGTGTGTCTCATCTGTCTCCTGGCAATGGGGGGAAACATCACCTTCTAGCAACCCCTGTGGGCTGTTTGAGAGGGCTGGAAGGGAGGAGACGGCATCGTCTGAAAGCCCACTGTTGCTCTGCAGCAGATGTCTGCTCCTCTGCAGAGCTGCTCTGTAACTTCACTGATGTTTCTGAAGCTATCAAATGCTGGACAAGCATTTCACACTGTCCAGACAGATCAGACAAGTGGTCTGTCAGGAGCAAAAGGCCTGTCTGGAGCAATCCTGCTATTGCTCCAGCCATATCTGATCATGAAGGCCAAACACAGCCAGCAGGCTGCAAAACTGGAAGCCCTGAAGGAGGTGCAATGATGAATGTTTGGTCCTGAAACCCATAAGACAGGCCAAGTTAAAAGCATTCAAGAGTGAAAAACAAAAGGCACTGCTCAAAGCTGATCCAGGGAGGCTGGATAAACACACTAAGGAAACGATGGCAACAAGCAATTAGGCTGAATGCTGCAGGCACCCCAAGGTGGAGAGAAATTAACCAGGTGCTGCTGCGTAGAGACCCAAGCCTGCTCACTTTACCAGGAAGGATTTCAGGAATCAGCTGTTCTCCTTCAGCAATAAAAGAGGCTGGCAGCAACCTGCAGCAGTATTTGCACACACACAAACATTAACCCCAGGATACCTCCAGGATCCATCCTGCTCTCAGTCCCCTGCTTGGAGACGCAGGAGCACAGGGACACAGGGATGTCCTAGGCCCATGCTCTGGAAACTCCCTGCTCATCTAAATAAAGTGACCTGCTCAGCCCCAGCAACCTGCCCCGAATGCCACAGTGAATCCTTGGTGGAGCTAGGAACACCAGGGGGGAGTCCCAGGGCTGGCACAGGACATGGAGCAAGGCCAGGTTTAATTTAAGCTGTTCCCAAAGGATGCGCATAGGGAGGCACACAGGGACATGTGGTCCCGGCTGTGGCTGGGGGGGGGTTGGCAGGATGCACCCTCCTGAACCCCTGCTGTGGGGGCTAATCCCAGCCAGGAGAGTGAAGTTTCCTTCATGGCATGGCTGCCAACCTGTCCTCTTCCCCCTTTCACCACACGTAACACACCAGAGTAATTCCAGCAGAGCAGATGGAGGTACAGTAAGAGCAGTAATTTTCAATTCATTTCCCTCTTCCTGTTGTCTAAAGTGGACAAGTGGTTAAATTTAAAGGGATCAAATGCTTTGTCAGGGGTTGAGGAAATACTTTGGCACAAAGGAACAACCCCATAACAACACTGCTCCATTTGAGCTCTGCACATGAACTGCATTTAACATTCCTGGCTAACAGCTTATCTACCACCTGAATCACAGCCCATAAGCAAGGCTCAAGGGCTGAGAAAGGGGCTGTGCATCATCTCCAACTCTTCACTCCCACATTACAGCCACGGCTTCCAAGCTCAGCTCCCCTCCAACTCAAGCAGTGCAGGTTTTCTGTAGGACTGCATACCCAAACCAGACCATAGGGGTCTGAATTGCCCCAAAGCCCAATTGTTTTAAAACAGCCTCTAATTTGATGCTTAAAATAGAGGCAACTTCACCAAAATGCAGCAAAGACCCAAACATTTCCAAGAAACGTTTTATATTCCCATGACTCCCAGACACACCACCACAGGTGAACCAAGGTCTCTTGACTTTGGGGTGAGTTGTGACCCAAACCTAACCCCTGCCTGCATTTCCACTCCCTGCCCGAACTCACCTTGGCTGTGACCAGAGCTCTGCGTGAGCGCGTTGGTGATGTTGGGAAGCTCATTCCCATAATTGCCATCTTCCAGGGGACACACATCCATCTCGCCCCATTTGCGCAGCTGCCGGAGCCAGCAGGACTTCTCTTCCAGCTTGCAGTGCGGGTTTAGCACCACGCACACCCACAGCGCCCCTAAACAAAGCCAAGGAATCAAGGAGGTGCCACCACCGAACCCGCGGGGCAAAGCTCTTCTGCTGCCACAAGAGCCCGCAAGGTTTCGTCGGTGTTCCTAAACTCATTTCAGCATAATGCACGGACCCAGGAGGGGGATTTACACAGCTCTTAAATACAGTAAAACTCCTCCGTAATGAAGCTAAATTATAATCTCCTGAGATGGGGGACAGTGGGGAGGAGGGAAGGAGAGAGCGGCTGTGTATGAATTTGTGAGTGCTTCTGTCTGCCAGGACAAATCTAGTGTTTGAACTACACATCAAAGCATGCTTAAAAACACTCTGGCAAGCTGCAGAGCCTCTATCTCCAAAGACTAACCTGATTTTGATCCTACCCACGTTCCAAGTGCTTTAAAGCCCGCTCCGAATGCTATTTCATCTGCCATTGTTCTTCAGGCCATTTGCATTCAACTATTTAAAAAGGAGATTTGGTGTATTTTCTTCCTTTTTTTTTTCCCTTTCCTTTTTCTTTTTTTAATCCCAAATAACCCCCAGAGCCCGCAGAAGAACCAGCAGAGGAACCTGGAACTTTGCTTGATGTCATGCAAGCAAGAGCCCTCCAAGGCGTGAGCCCTTCAATCTCGCATGCGGAGGTGCCCGTCAGCAGGACACCCATGCTGACACCCCTGTCATGAGACCTCACAGGCCTGATGATGCTGTTTGCTGCGTGACAGGCAAACCCAGGCCCAAGGACATCTGTTGTCATCAAGATCCAACTCATCCTTTCACAAGACAGGGCTGACGCTGGTGCTGCGAGCTGAGCCTTGCTGACTCTCCCGGGTCACCCACTGCTCTGAAAAGGGCTGTGACAACCAATGTAAGTACAAAATCAGGAACTGCCCTTTGGCTAATGGCATTTCTGCCCAAACCTCCCTACAAGGCTGCCAGCATACAGCATGTCCCATCCCTTGTGCCTGCCCTGTGGGGTGGGAAAGCTGTGCAATGTCCCCAGGGATCCCCCCTGGGCTGAGCAGCCTGTGCTGCTCCTCTCTCTGCCCATGCTGGAGCCTGCCACACACAGAGGACAGCCTAGCCTGCCACAGAAACACCCTCTCCTGCTCCTCCTCCATAGGCTCAGCAGAGACCTGGAGCATCTTCCTCCTCCCCACCCAGCCATCACTCCCAGAGCCAGTGTCCCCATTCCAAAATGACAGCCAGCAGCAGGACAACATGACCCAATATGGCTCTGCTGCTGGCGATGGGATTCCTCCACCTGCCCAAACCACTTCCCTCGCTCACTGTTTTGTGAGGCAGCTCCCAGCTGCACAGCCATGAGTTGAGCCAAACAGCTCCAAGCAAGGCTGCAGCTCCAACACAGGCAAACGTGAGGCAGAACCAGGCTGAGTAGTGATGCCCTCATCCAGCTTGCTCTTGGTTACAGCTGAGCTTTGGTGGTGCTTTTGGGGTGCATTTCCTGGGTCCTCTGATGGTTGCGACTTGTGGACATCTTTGGTTCAAATCATTAATAAGGCTTAGAAGCTGTGCTCCAGCTCCTTGGAATGTCTTGGCTTGGCAGGAGAGACATCACGGTGTCACAACACAGATGGTGGCAGCAGCATTGCACCCAGGAATGGGAAAAGCAACCACAGGCACTGAAGATCAGCAAATATACGAAGCAGCCCTTGCATGGTCCAGCTCCATCCACATCTCAGCTCTGCTGCTTCCAGGAAACCCCACTCCTTGCTGATGAACAAGGAGGAATCAGACTTCTGAGCTGCAGTATCAGTGATTAATGCATGTGCAAGAGAAGGCCTATCTCTTTAGGGGCTTCCAGGGCCCATTCTTCCCAGGGCCCATTCTTCCCAGGGCAGGTCCATGTCACGCTCCAGGCTCCTGCAGGCTCCATAGAGGCCGCATGGACACAGCATCTTTGACAAAATTAGGTCTTAGCAGCAGAAAATGAGTCTTCTTTAGGGCTGTGGATCCCATCCTTCAGCTGAGCAGTGGGTGCCTGCTCACTGTCACCCTGAGGGCATAAAACTCTGCCACCCGCAGGAATCGGATGTGCCCGCTGGATTGTTGGCTCCCACAGCTCGGCTAAGGTATGATCCTCGGAAGCCTCATGACTTTGCAGCCTATTTTTGGGAGCCCTCTGAGGCATCCCTTGCTTGTCACAATGCTGTGGCCCTGGGCTCTTCTGCAGATGGGAAGCTGTGGTGGGGAGGTGGGGATGAGGAGGCAGGAGAGATTCACATCCCTCTCAGCCACAGTTGTTATCTGAGAGATGGAGAAGAGGGGTTTTCTGAGCCCTATGGTCAAGTGACATCAGCTGACAGCACAAGTGACTCCTGTCCTGAGCCAGGCTGGGTCAGGCTGTGTCTGTTCACATGCTGCAGAAACCTTCATCTGAACTTTCCGATGGCAGGAGGTTAAGCATGGAACAAAGCGGCAGATCACGATTAAGCTAAGCCTCTAAACAAAAATGCTTTCTGATGACGGGGCTGGGTGCAGGGACAAGGGAGGGGGGGGCAGGTCAGAGCCTTCCCAGCCCAGCAGTCCCAGTTGCCAGCCCCGGAGAGGCCATGCGCTCCCGATCCCGCGCCCGCGTTTCCAAACCATCAAAGAAACTCTCCTGTTTCCCACAGGGTCGCTCCCCGGCTTAATCTGCTGAAATTCCCCACTGTAAACAAGTGGCCGAGATAAATAAACCCGTCTGCGGGCAGATTAAGGTCAGGCTGCACTTCAGCTGGTTTTTCGTCTATTTTCTGTAATTAGGCTTTAATCGTCAGTACTAATACGCCAGGGCAAATGCTCCCACGCCGCAGAGCTCTCCATCCTGCAGGTCTTTCCTTTGGCTCCCCAGCAGACGGGGCAGTAGATGCTCAGTTGGCAGCTCAAGCACAAGCAAACGATGCCATTTTTATTGATTTAATTCTTTGGGGTTGTTTTGTTTGTTTTTTTTTTCCCCCACCCTTTTAAAACTCTGAAATCCTGTGAAATCCTTTACATTTTCCCCAGCATAAATCCACAATCTTCTTTAGGGCTGATCTTCCTCCAATCCCACGCAAGTCTGTGATGCAGCCTTTGCTAAAATCGATGATTAATTATTAAGCACGTGCCCAAAATCATTTCTGTGAGGCCTGTTTTTCTCTTCCACGTGGCATGGGAACACGGGCTGTGCCGGGGCTTTCCGCAGCAGCTAGCAACAGGCCCCTAATCCCTCCCCTTGGCAGCAGCAGCAATGCCGGGCAGCTTTGGCATCTGCAGCCCGCAGGCGGTTGGACAACATGCCTTCACTGCCCCATGTGCCCCAGCTACTGTTACCCATCCAGTGATGGCTTGGGATGTATCTTTCTGCATTGCTAATGGTCATTACTGGTGCACACCCCTACTCACTGCAGGGCTGGTCCCTCTGCATCCATCAAGTCAAGGGAGGTGATTCTGCCCCTCTACTCTGCCCTGGTGAGACCCCACCTGGAGTACTGCATCCAGCTCTGGAGTCCTCAGTGTGGAAAAGACATGGAGCTGCTGGAGAGGATCCAGAGGAGGCCATGAAAATGATCAGAGGAATGGAGCATCTCTCCTATGAGGAAAGGCTGAGAGGGAAATGGGGTTGTTCAGCTTGGAGAAAAGAAGACGCTGGGGAGAGCTTATTGCAGCCTTTCAGTACTCAAAGGGGGCCTGTAGGAAAGATGGGGAGAGACTTCTTAGCAGAGCCTGTTGCAATAGGATGAGAGTGATGGTTTTAAACTAAAAGAGGAGATTCAAGCTGGATGTGAGGAAAGAATTCTTTACAATGAGGGTGGTAAAACACTGGCACAGGTTGTCCAGAGAGGTAGGTGGTAGATGCTCCATCCCTGGAAACATTCAAGGCCAGGCTGGATGTGGTTCTGAGCAACCTGATCTGGTTGACGCTGCTCCTGCTCACTGCAGGGGAGTGGACTAGATGAGCTTTGAAGGTCCCTTCCAACCCAAACTATGATTCAGAGGGATGATCTGCACCTGCAGCAAATGCTGCCCAATAGGCTTCTGTATAATGGGGGGAACAATCCCTACTTTTGAGTATAGTCCATGCATATTCTGCCCTGGAGTCACTTCTTGGACCATCACCGCATCCTCTGCAGGGGCTTCTCTTCAGCACAGAGATGCCCATACCCTCCTGCATGCCTTTCCTATGCCAGGCGAGCCGCTTGCTCTGACGTGCATTGGCTGGCACCATGCTTCACCTGCTGTCACACTGATCCAGCCTTGGTAGAGCCCTGATGTTCCTTGGCCACCTTGCCATCTGCTGACGGAGATGTGCTGTCACCTCCTCCCACTCTGCCAACCAAAACCACGCACATCAACGTGGTCCCTGCATGGTTGTGACTGAAACCCAACCACTCCTGCCTCCTGCGTGCAGTGAGGGAGGGCTCTCGGCTTGGAGGGTGGGTTTGAAACCTGACCAAATAATCTGGGCGAACTGTTTCCTGTGTCCAGGTCTGCCCTGACACCCATCCATCCACATTTCACCGACATGTTTGCTTTCTTCCATGTGGAGAGTCTGGCTTGGTGGATTTGGCCATGTCTTCAGGATTCTCACATATCCAAACATCTAGCTGCAGCATCCCAAAATCCTGGAAATATCTTCTTGGCAAGCAAGCACAGATGAGCTCTCCAGAGCTGGTATGGTTATTTCCATCCAGGGAACTTCACACAGAAGCAAGACATCCCACCCCTGCCCAGCCCTTGTCTGCATTGTTTGGCCAGGCTCTCCAGTCTCACAGCTATGTCTGCCTTCATTGGGCACTTGGTAGGAAGATCTGCGATCCCTGCTGCAGTTTCAGCTGCTCAAGACCCTGGACCACCTTCATACTTCTTCCAGCTCTACAATACCCCTTTGGTATCAACCCATGAGCCCTTGTCCTTACACAGCACCTCCTACCAGCAGGCAGCACAGAAGCTCAAATTCACTATGGCACAAGTCATAGCCATAACAAGATGTGTTAGTCCAAGTTAGCAGAACTGCTAGGTTAACTCCACCACACAACCAACCTCCCTGGGCCCAGGCCATCTAAATGTTTCATTCTAATGATATTACAGTGTCAGCCAGCTGAGCCGGTGTCTAAGGTGCTTAGCTACAACTACCCAGAACTGCATTTCCCTTCAAGCCAAGCCCTGCCCTGGCCATCCTACCCCCTTACCCTGGAAACGTGCACCAGCACAGGCAGAAATCTGTTAGACTGGATGAGACTTGAGGACCTGCCTTTCCTCCTTCAGGAACAGCACTTCCATGTTCAGGCTACATCCAGCCTTTGGAGCTCACCAGCCCCTGTGTCCTCCCTTGCCAAGGCTTCAGGGCAGCACCCCAAGCACCAGGCTGCTGCAAGTATGGGACCAGCCATGTTTTACACACGGATGATGATCCTTGACCCCTTTGCAGGAGAGGGGCTAGTTTAAGGTGTTGAACTGTGTAGTTTGAGCCTGATCCAGCTGTCCCACAAGTATTTCCCCAGCAGGGGACAGAGTTAGCTCCTGCCACCTCTCAGGACCTCTGCCCCACCTCCCCCCAAAAAGAGCCTCAAGGCCTCTGGGATGATGTCTGCTGGCCCAGCAGCTCAGGCAACACTGCTGCTACTCTCTGCAAGGTGGTGACCCTTACCCAGCTCATCCCAGAGCTGCCGGCACTTTTCTGTTATGCCTGTTCCCTGCTGCCTCCAGAGGGAGAGCCGAGGATCAGCCATGAACTGCTCCGTTATCAACGTCAGCATCCTGGCCCCGTTGGAGTCCCTCATGCGCAGCATCTCCCGGACCTGGAAAGGACAGAGTGAAGGTCTTTTGTGAGACAAACCATGATCCCTCAGAGGTGTTTAAGCCATCATCACCTGGCTGGCAACCCATGGTTCCCTCAGAATGGGTGTCCAGACTGTCAATATATGTATGATTATAGAATCACAGAATGGTTTGGGTTGGAAAGGACCTTAAGATCATCCAGTTCCAAGTATAGTCATACATTATAATACTCATGCAATGGCTGTGACGTGGCTGGTTGGAATTCAGCTGTGTAGCAGCCACAGCGTAGGCTCTGAAGACGATGAAGCAATCAAGAAAATGAAAACAAGGTCCTTCTGCAAAGAAACGGAAGAGCCTGCAGGCTGGTGCCACCTCTGTGTTGTCTCGGTTTGCTCTGCAGGGTTGGCCTTCCCTCCACCATACTGATGGGGAGATGGGGAAAAGCCCTTCCTCACATAGGGATCACAGCAAGCCCGTGACGAGGGAGGAAAGGACCTGCCAGGAGAGCGGGTGAGACAACCCAGGCCTGACCCAGAGCCTGGATTACAATTGCGTGCTCTGTGACCAGGCGAGAAGGCACTGGAGCAGAGATTCCCAGCTGTGATGGGCACCCTGCCAGGGCAGCAGGCGAGCTGCCGGCTACGTGACACACCGAGCGGAGAGGGGAGAGAGCAGCGGGCTCCTCCTCACCTTGGCAAACATGGAGTTGAGCTGCTTCCCCGAGCCGTAGTACCCTCCCTGAGATAGGAACAGCTTCACTTGCTCTCGGACTTGTTCCTCGTCCAAGTGCCAGCAGTTCTCGTCGTCAATGCTGGCCCCAGCAGTGGGGTCGGGAGCGCCTGGGGGCATGGGGAGGGAGGAGAAAAGAGACAAATGTGTTTAGAGCAGCAGTCCCACCTGCAAGAAGTGGACCTACCTCTATTATATATGGACCCACCTCTATTTTATCAGCTGAGGTGTGGGAAAACCAACCAGGCTCTCAGGCAGTGAGCCCCAGCTGGCAACATCATGCTCTCTTTCCACTGATCAGCCATCAGGAAGGATCCTGACCACAGGGTTAATGCCAGCCCTTTTCCCTCTGCACCCTACATGAAGTGAGGCTGAGTTAGCGCAGGTCAAAGCCCCAAGGGTGCAGGCAATGCAGCTGCAGTGCCCAGAATGCTCCCTGACTCCAGGGATTGCCCAGGGTGCATCTCCTCCTGCTTCACATCACTGGTTTGTTTAAGCATCAGTAAAGCTCCAATTCCTGCAAGCCCTTCACCATGTTAGGAACAGTCTAACAAAGGCACTGCTGCACTGGGGCTCCAGAGCTCTGGGTTAAACACTTCGTCCTGCCCTCCATTTGCTTCAAGACAGGGGACACATCCCTGTGCATCAATGTACCTGTCTGGGAGAGACCCTCTGCTGGAAAGAGCAAAGGATCAATAACCCTTCAAAGAGCACACTGTAACCAGAGCAGGGCCTTTGGCAGACACACACTTGTGTTCACAGCCTGTATTTCATCTTCCAGAGAACAAAAAAAAACCAGCAGAGGAAACCCCACAAGTGCTTTAAACAACAGATTGAATCCACCTCCTCTCGCCTTACCCCTTTCAATTCCCATTTCCCCTCCCGAGCTCTGCCCTACTTCCCAGCATTGCCCCAGCTTCTCGGGCTCACGGGGCAGGCAGCAGCACAGATCCAGCAAGCAGCCAGGAGTGCAAAAGGGAACAGAAGCTCAGCTTTTTGGCTCCCTGCTTTTGAGTCCTGCTCTGCAGAAACTCCTCAGGGAAAACCAGTGCCAAGGAGCGACTGATATGGCTGGAGGATGCTCCGCTCACTTCGGTTTTCTTCTCTCATCTCCTTCTCAAGAGAGGAAGGGGGTCAGCACAGGAAAAGCAAGGTGCTGCACAGACAGCCACGGGATGCTGTAGCTGACACATTCCCAATTAAATCTTAATGATGTCTACCCCATTCTACCGGGATCTGGTTTGGGAGCAGACATTGCTTTCATCTGGAGAAAGCTCTGGATGCTGAGCACACCCCAGCTCCCTGCAACCAGAAGCTCAAACGCAATTCATGGAAATCAAGCTCCAAGGATGCCTGCTCAGCAGGGCAACTGTCTCTTCTTGGCTTGTAAGTGAGAGGACATCAACCCGAGGGGTTCTGCTCCTCCAGCAAAGGCTGAGAATGCTCCTGACCTGCTAAGATGCAGCTATTTGTATGTAATGTCCTTTACAAAACTCCTCTAATTTCTGCTAACAGTTGCTGCCCAAGAGCGGTTCCAGCAAGCTCTAGGCACAGCCTGCACTGTGCTGAAGGGACAGGATGCTGCTCCTCCCTCTGCAGAATAATTTATAGGCAACAGAACCACATAATTGGGATGGGAGCTGAGGCAGCAGAAAGGAAATCACAGCCCCTGGATGAGCACAAGGGCTTTCACCTTACAGCCCCACATGTGCCCTGATCCTGCTCCCCTGGCGCTGGTGGCAAAGCACTTCCATAAGCCATGAGGGAGCACAACATCAGGGACAGCCCATCCTGGTCATCTCAGCTTTTCTGTGCCTTTTTCCTTCCCTCCTCCAACCCCATCCTTATCTCACAGATAAAGAGCAGACAAGCCGGTGATTATCCCCTATCAGGAGCCAATGAGTAATCTGTCTACCACGAGTCCTTATCCAGCCGCATTGCTGAGGTATCCCAGACGATCACACTCTTAATATCCTCCTCCTCACCATCCTGCCCGCCATTCCCAGCCGCAGCTATCCAGACCAGCCAAAGCATCTTTGCTGCCTCTATAGGGTCACCTGCCTGCATCTATAAAGACCAGAAGGGTGTGGATGCCTGCGGTGACACATCCCACTGAAGCTCAGCTCATCCTTGGTCCCTTGTGGAGGCCGATGTGACACATAAAGGTGTTGGAGTTAGCAGGATGCAAAATGTGGCTGCGTTTCTCTGGGGTTCCCAGGGCTACCCTCAGCGCTCGCCGCTCACACATAGCGTGAATGATGGAAAGCCCAAGCAGTGAGGAAAGAAACATGCAGCTAAATAAAACCTCCTCATCCCACGCAACACATTGAGCACTTCACACGTTGGGGTTCGGGCCGCAGCCAAATTAGCAACACGCCTCCAAATAAAACCTAAATTTGCTTGTAAATGCATTCTGCTCTCCTATAAAAGATTCAGGGAGAGGGTTGTAATAGCAGATTCCCACATGTGCAACGCAACCCAGCAGATAACGGGCTGCCCAATTACGCCGGGGAGCTGGATAAACATTTAAGAGCAAACAACGGGATTTGTGCTGGGTTTAAATATTAATGGCAGGATTTGTTCACTTCCCCTTGCCAATGTTCACACCGTGGGGGCTTCGGCAGCAGCATGCCGTGACGCAGCCGATGAGTGATTCCATGTCTCAGCTCCAAAGGAGCAGGGAACGGCATGTAAAACAGCCCAGTGCCTGCGTAACGCATTTCTCATATAGCAGCATTCCTGCTCCAAAGAGCCCTGTTTCAGATGTGCTGGATCTTGGTCCTGACGGATTCAGATTTAAGGAAACACCATTGCACATCTTGAGTGGAAAGAGTGTTTCACCAGCCCGTTTACATTGGCTGTAGAAACAGAGATAAAAATGCAATCCATCACACTCCAAGCAGGCCTCCCCCTCACTGTGGGCTCAGGATTTAACTGTTTGACAGCCAAGCCAGACTTCTCCAGGTGGATACAAAGACTGAGAAATAAGGACTGGAAAAATCTACAAATTAGAAAGCAGAATGAAGCCAGGCATGGAAAATTCAGTGCTTTGCTTAGAAATTAGCTGCCCACCATGAAAGAAGCAAAATGTACTCCTGGACTGGAAAACAGGAGGTTTCCAGGGCTGAGGAGGTGGTGGAACCTCATGGGTCATGCCAAAGCACTGGCACATCCTGAATGCAAGATCCCAAAACCAAGAAGACGGAGATACATCATCCAGGCAGCATGGGAAGCACTCCCAGAGCATCTCACCTGGAGCAGGAATGGTGACACAAAGGAAAAAGGGTAATTATCTAGTGAATCCAGGGATGTAGGTTGGCATCTCCCTCACAGTCATCCCGGCTGACTGTGCCCAGCACACACTGGTTGCTCAGCATCTGGCCATGCTGGTCCTATGGCTGTTGGTGTCAGAGAGGACTCTGCCAGCTGGTTGAGCCACAGAGCAGGGCTGGCCATTGTGGTAGCAGTTCACAAGGGCCATCTCATGACTGCACGCGGTGGTGTTACTGAATGCCTCCCGGCTGCCTCTCTGGCGTCCAGAGAGAAAACAGACATGAAGGAACTGCTCCGGGCAGGGGGTGGGAAGGACATGAGCAAATAAACAAACAGCAGAAAACCTCAGAGAGAAAATAACCAGGCACCAGAAAGGAAATGAACTCTAACAACAAGGGATTAAAAATAGCAGCGAAGCCAGGAGTCAAGCTCCGCCAAGGCTCCTGGTTCGTTTTCAAGGGGAGGCAGGTCGGATGGAGCCTCTAGGGCAGCCTGAAGATTCACACCCATCTCACAGCCATGGGGCAGATGAAGCCAGACCAGCTCCCATGATGGCCAGGAGTCCTCTGGTCCAGCTGATACCAGTGTTGGGTCCAGCCTATCAAGCTGGAAGCCAACTTGTCAAGCATCACATGTATGGTCTGGGGTAATTCAATAACCCCAGTAGCTCTGCAAGAGAAAGGGAAAGAGCTGCCAACGGAGACTTTATTTCCAGCACTCAGGTGTGTTATTTTCCCTTACATTCACATCAGCTCAGCAACCAGGAACAAGAATCCCCTGGAGACCTGACCTTCTCCTCATCCCCAGTGGGCAGGCAGAACTTCAAACAGATTTACTGGTGCTGCCCTCCAGATGCTGTTGTGGGATGATCTCAAAGTTAAAGACTGCCTGAGGACTCCTCAAACATCAGCCCTGGCACAGCGTGACAGGATAAGCAGGCAGGGACTTTCCACACAGCCAACTTGCTGCACAAAAGAGCAAGATGGACCAACAAGTGAAGGACAGTATTAGTCCAGGAACTGAAGGAAGGGCTTAAGGTGGTCAAGAATACATCTGGGACAAAAGTGAAAAGAGGAAGCAGAAGGCTCCTTAAGGATTTTGCATAAGCAGATCTGGTTTTCCCATAACAAATCCCGAGCAGCCATTCCCAAGAGTCCTCTCCTCCAAGAAAGCTCTGAGGAAGGTCCTGCAGGACCACAGAGGCCCCTTGGTGATTCACATTGACTCTCCACTGGCTTGTTCTCGGAGGGAGCTGCTCTTGCACTGCAAAACAGCAGAGGTTTTGTGGCTCTTCCCACCTCTGGCTGAGAAGAGTATCCCAAGCCTTTTGATAGCATCAGTTGAGTGTCACAGACACTGTGTGACCCCCTGGCATTTCCATGGGGCAGACAGACTGCCCTGACCACATCTCCTGTGCTGAGGGCAGCAGCTCTCCCTGCCATGCTGCTCAAGCAGGGTGAGTTACCAAGCTGCAAACACCAGGGCTGCCAAATCTTACCCATGGAAGGAAGGGACAGACACACTGAGGATACACAAAGGATACTTCTAAGCCCCAAATCTTCTGGACACACAGCCATCAGAGCTGCCGCTCCTGTCTTTAAGCTTCTAATTAAAGGTTTTAATGACCACTGTCTCTGGCCCTGCAGTGGTTTCCATCAGCCTCCTCTCTTCCTTGGCCAGGGACTGCTCTTCAGGAATATTCTAACATTTGCTTCCAAAGTCCCAACACATCCCAATCACAGGCTCAAAGGATGTTTCTGAGAGCAGCTGTCCTCTGCACGCCCCACACTGATCCTGTCTTCCTCTTAAAATAAACTCAAATCATTCCCTACAAGCTGTGCCACAACACAAAAGGAGGTGAATGCGACCTCCCAAGTCTGCTGGATGGCTTGGACCCTGAGCACTCGCTGCTAAATGGGTGTTGGATACATGCAGTGAGAGCAGCAAACCCAGCGCTGCTATCAGGACTCATTGGTGCTTCTGAGCTCCCCCTCCTCCACACTTCTTGCTTTTGGCCCCAAATTCCCCTCTCTGCCTACAATTCCCATTCCAGCTCTTTTTCACAGTCTTGCCTTCTCCAGTACCTCCTGGCCCTCTCTGCAGTACTTTACTGCACTGAAGCAACCACTCTCTGCTCCTTGTTTGCACCTCAGAAAGAGACACTCTTCCCATGCTTCACGGTAGCAGAGCATGGAACCCCCCCCAAGTGGGAAAGCTGCACTTAATCCAGCACATCCCACCATGGCCTGTGGCCCAAGCCACTTTCTCACCTTGCATTTCCCCAGGGCCAGGTTGCCCCAAGGGCAAACCAATATGAACCCTGAGCTGATGCTCTTGGAAGAGTGGAGGGGAGCAGGGTACCACAGTGGCTACCAAGGGATGCTCCTCACTCCATTGCAGGCCTGGCTGTTGGATCCAAGCTCTCTAGCTGCAGAACCCCAGCACGAAAGGCCAAGCAGCAGCAAGCCACATTCAGCGGTGCAATGACAGCCCTGCTCCATGCCGCACAGTCGTGCCACTGGCTCTGTCCCCAGGCAGGGATGCAGCAGCACTGAAACCCACCCTGGTGTCCTCACTCCAGCTGCCACTTCAGACGCGGAGGTGTCAGACACGTGAGACGCTCTCGCTGCGAGCACGCTGCCCTTTGCAGCCGGCTATGAGAGCAGGAATGTGACCCACTTAAGCAGGCAGAGGTCAAGTGGGGAGCAGAGCGGCAGGCACACCTAGAGCGCTGCGCTCGGATTGAATCCTTCGAGAACACGCGAGCGCCTTGGCTGCGCTCCAGGGCTCCATCATTACTGGATAGTTTGCATTTCCTTCTAGGAAGGCAGCCGGGAAGATCGGCATGCGGCGCACAGCCCGCGGCTACAGACTCCTGCAAGGAACAAAGCTCTGACGCCCCGAGACGAGCGTGCCAGACAATGGCCTGTGATTTTCTCTGCCGTTCAGGCTCTGCAGGGGGAGAAGGAGCAGTCCTGAAAAGCCTTATTTTACACAACCAGACAATCTCCTTGCACAAGGGGCATTCCCCAGCCAGCCTGGAGCACTCCTGAGGTGCAGAATCAGCTCCTTTGTCACACGTGCTCACCATCGACATGGAAGGAGCAGCTCTTTGGGTGACTAAAGGCAGGTGGGGAGGACCTGATGCTGATCTGAAGCTCAACAGACCTCTCTCTCCTCATAAGAAATGGAGGGGGGGGGGGGGGGGGGGAAATGAAAGGATTTCTGGAGGGGGTGGTTTT
>NDXB01006947.1:179297-192953 GCA_002631895.1 Agapornis roseicollis
GGGGGGGGGGGGGGGAGGGGGAAATGAAAGGATTTCTGGAGAGGCTGTTCTTGCTCCAAGGGGTAATAACCTCAGGTGTCCAATGCACACACTGGGTTACTGTTTGGGCTGCAGAGGCTGGGCAGCCAAAATCCACTTTGACTTTAATCCCAAGGTGAACAAAGGTGTGACCTCAAGGGTCTGAACTAGACACAGACAAGAAATGCGCATGTAAGTCCATAAAGCTCTATGCAAAGTGTACCTTGAAGAATTTCAAATCCCAGGATCAGCAATCCTGCATGAACCACAACTGGGAAGGGCAACATGGGGGAAAAAATCTAGATCCCTTTCAATGGGAACCCCAAAACTGCTCTCTCAAATGCAGCCTCACACACTTGGGGCTTACTCCTCACCCTGAGACCACTGCTCAAGTAGCTCTGTGATGTAGTTGCACTGCAGCTGTGCTTCATCAGCAGGACAAGGAGGGCAAAGCTTAAACCACTTTTCAGGATTGAGAGCCAAAGTCCTGGACAGCATTGCTCTGAACCTGAATATGAGGGGTTCTTAAGCCCTCCTTTTCACAGGGTGCAACATCTATGATTCCTAGATCACCCTAAGATCATTTCATCATCCTAAGGCTGGTCTGGATCCTCCCCTAGGATGTGATGAGGCTGTTGTCCTGCTTGCAGAGGCATTTACTCACTTGTGCCCCCAGCCAGGCAGCCACATGGGTGTGGGATAGGTGCTACCTTCAGCTGGGTAAGTCAACAGCATCTCTGTTGGCTCAAAATCACACGTTGGAGTGCATGAATTTGCACGAGTGTGACGGGACAGAGAATTTTTGTTGTGTTTTTTAAAGCCACTTGTAAAAACAAGAGGCAGATACTGAACCAAAGCCAACATCTGTATCTTTGGGAGACCCAATCGCCAGCCTTTTGCTGACTCCAGAGCAATAAATATTCAGAGCCTTAAAGACTTTTCTTCAATCTGCTTAGGAGAAAGCAGCCTCAAACAATGGCCAAGAAGAGATCTTGCCCAACCTCAGCTCCAGTGGATCAGCTCAGGGAGGGAACGGACCTCACCAGATTCTCGCAGTACCACAACTCCTCATTCTTTTTTAATGACAAAAAATGAGGAACCGCCCCCAAAAGCCAGTAATTTAGAGCACAACCACACACGCAGCAGATGTGGGACAGCAGGGGAGACAAAAGCCTCTCACAGGGTAGGAGCAGGAACAACCAGATAGAGGGAGGGGAAAATATCCAAGATCAGAGCTGCCATCACCCCTGTGGTGGAGGTGGACCCCTGGCCTCACCTCTACATGTGGATTCAACCAGTTCAGATCCTATTTTAGGCTGCATATGGGACTTTTCATCTTCAGAGCACTTAAGAGGCATGTGTTAATCCTCACAACGCCCTGCCTTGGCAGATAAGTGTTTACTATCTCCGTTCCACAGCTGGTGGGACAGGCGCAGTGGGGAGCAGCTCATTGTTGCAGACCCCGGGCAACCTCAGCTCCTGGGCAGCTTGAAAGACACAGCAAGGGTGCCCAGTTTGAGCTGATGAAGGGAGCCCAGGGAGCCTGGGAGACCTCCTGGGCCATTGGGCAACTGGAACAGGGCTGGGACGGGCACCATCCCCCAGCCAGTGCTTCCCAGGGAAGAAGTCATAAGCATCTTTCAAACACAGAGCCCCAGCACACATCTTTGCCACCTTTGTACAGCAGGTAAAGACAGTGGCACTCATTAATTATGGACAAATTAATGCCCATGGAGATTAAAGCTTTATCCACCACCAGCTCAGCCGCATCTGATTTAGACACGTGCAGGGCTGAGCTGACGTGTCCCTGTGCACTGGAGGAGCCACATCCCCACTACACCTCCAGCACCATGTCCTTCTATGCTGGGGACTAAATGTGTCTCTTTCCTCCACCATTGGCATCTCCATCCTATTCTAAGCTCTCTTGTGTACCACCAGCCTGTCTGTTCTGCCTCTTCTTGCCTGTTGAAGCCAGAGTTTGACAGATAAACACAAAGAACAGAGGCAGAATGGAGATGCATGGCCAACACCAATGTGGTTGCAGCACCCATACATTAACATCAGTTTGACAGTGCCACCTCTGTGCAGCAACAGGCAAACATGGCAAAACAAAGGTCACCACTGTTAGTGTTAAACCACCACCCCAGCCCCAAACATGGAGCGAATCAGTGCCGAGCCACCCAAGGAGGAGGGAGGAATTACCATGCACTTGGTTGATCTCCGAGTTGGACGACAGGATCTCATCAGCCAACTTCTGGGCAGTGGGCAGCACCTCGGTGTGATGTGCCGTGATCAAATACTGAACAAACTTCTGGAGCTGGTCCCTGTTCATCTGGAAAAGGGTCTCTGAGATGGGAAGACGGAGTTTGACCTGGTCTGGCTTGCGGATCCTGTACAGTGAAAGCGCCACGACATGGGCACAGTAAAAAATGTCCTTGTTCCCGCAGCCGCATGTCACTGAGGTGATTTTGCAGCGGTCGAAGCTGATGGCCACCTTGTAGGTCACCTCTGGTTCTGTTGCAGTCGCTGGCTCCGTTACTGTCCCACTGAGATGGAAGCCTGGAGAGGGAAAGGAGAAGAGGGAAAGGCCACATTAGCTTCCCTCTGAGCACGACCACCCATGCAAACTCTGGGAGGAGATCAAAGCCAGCCAAGGCTGCTCATGCATCGCTATGTCAAGGAGCACACCACCCAACACAACAGCCATCCTGGTAGCTTACACCCAGCAACACCCAGCCCGTGTATGAACACACTTCTGCACCAACACACAGATGCAGCCAGACTCCTCGGTGAGTTTATTTAACAGCCAAACCCCCAGGGGAAGAGCGAAGCTGCTCAGTTCCCATTTGTTTAAGAGTCTCTCAGACTGTTTCTCTCCTGGGATTCATCTTCATCCACGCCTCCCTCTCACTCAATTTGCAACTCACGTGAGTGAGGACTGGCAGAAAAAGGCCAGGTTTTCTTTTCTTTGATGAGGCAGACAAAAGCCCCCACAAATTAAACACAACTCAACTCCAACTTCGGTCCCTCAACCACGTAGAGGGCTCCAGGGCATGGCCACAGCTCTGAGCAGTTCTATGCAGCAGGAACAGGAGCAATGTGCTGCCCAAAATATGGGCTGTGGGGGAAACTGTTTGTTCCTTGAGCTCCACAATATTTGCTGCTCCCATGGGAGCTTTTCCCAAAATACTGCTGCCAGGGAGCCAGCTGCTTGTTGGTGTGATCCATGCTTTGGGCTGCAGGGATGGCCCAAGTCGCTCACACAAATGTATGGTGCTCCTGACAGCACCCACTGTGCCATGAGAGGTGCAGTACCTTTGGGCGCAAGCCACAAGAAGAAGTCCCAACACATCTCAAACATGGGTTAGAAGCATGAAACAGGCTTGTAAGGACCTCTGGATCCAAGGAAGGTGAATGCATCAAGTAAGCGAGGAATAAGGCCAATGCGAAAAGACTGGATGTCCATTACCCTCAATCTGAAAGCATGGGGAGCCCTTCCCAGGAGCCAGCTGTGGAGGAGGTCCAACACCAACACTTTGCACTTGCCCAGCTACATGGAAAAGGGGCATTTTTGCTTCCCCCATCCATCTGTCTTGCTCCTCAGAGGAGAACAAGGCTGCATCGGGAGGCTAACTAACATGACCAAGGCAACCCTATGGTCCCCATGGCAGAACCTGGCATAGTAGCCAGGCCCTGGCACTCCAGCCCTCCTCCCCAAAGAGGATGCTCACTTTTCCCTGCCACTGCAACCTTATTAAGCCCATGTTTACGCAGAAGTTCCTGCAGAGCCTGCTGTCCCCCCCCCCCAGAAGGCGTCAGACAGCTGAGAGCCCTACAATTAGCGAAAGAAAAGAAGGGGGGGTGGGTGTGAAGATTAAAATACATTAACTGCATCAAACCCTTGTGCGTTTGCCAGCTCTCACAAAGGCTTTCCGAGACAAATTTTACCAGAGGTTTTTAATAAATGGCATCAAAACCAGCTATTCACTGCCAGTCTCTTTAAAGCCACGCCAAAAACCACATTCAAATCTGATTAAGCATCAAGGAGGTCTGCTTTTACTTTAGTGCAGGGGAGGGGGAAAGCAGACCTGTCCTACTGCCATCATCCAAAACCTACCCCATATGGATGGTGGAGCAGGAGGGAAAGGATGGACAACCCTGCACTGCCCTCTCGCTCACACGCTGCTGGGAGTGGAAGTGCAGCTATGGAGATGCTGGGCTCAGTGCCGTGGAAGCAGCATAGCCAGGGGCTGACAAGCACCCCCCTTCCACACGAGTCCATGCCCCAGCAGCCAAACTATATAAATCCTGAGGATAAACTCCAAAGTGTTTATGTTTTACCACTTCTCTGGTCTGCAATGCTTGGCAGGCGGCTCCAACTCACTGCCAGCTTCTCCCCAGTTTACTTTCTGAGCAAGTTAAAAGGATTGGAAACCACATTCCTGCGCAAGAATGTATGTATATATGCATATGTACACCCATAGGCACATACGCACATACATATAAAACTCTCTAAGACAAATTACTAGCTATAAACACTGCCTTGAACTGCTTACTTTAGCAGGATCATGGGCCAGACCCCACTTGGGGCTAACTGGTGTATGGCTGGAGGAACTCACTTAACCAAACAACCTGCTCCAGACAGGTCTAACTCTGAAAATACATCAACCATGCTCTGAATCCAGCCCCTCAAGAGAGGAGATTTGTCCAGATACTTCCCAGGTTGCTCTCAAGGCACCCTAAAATCTGTGCTCCCCCATGTGCTGTAAGAGCCTGGCCTCACAACCCATAGCCAGTGTCCACACATCAAACAGGACTGTTCAGTGTGTCAGCAGCTGCCAAGTTCACCTGGCACTTGAGCCCTAAGTCAAGTGTTGGTTTAGATTTTAGCCATGATGGCAGCAGGTCTATTTAAGATAAACTAGGAGCTCTATACAAAACATTTATCAAAAGCTTAGTCAGAAATTAAACATGGTGAGAGAGGGAGAGAGAAGCTGGTGGGAACAGAGGCATTGTTTGGGAATATTTACATTAATGGGAGGTCAGCCTGCAGCTACCCTGCTGCGCCCTGCTCTACAGCCAAGTGCACTCGAGCACCCATGGGCACTGAGCATGCCAGCTCAGCAGTGATGAGTATCACTATCCCAGAGAAGAGTGGTGGTTAAAAGGAAGGTTATAGTGTGGTTACTCCATCATCCATCAAAGCACCCACTCCTGCTCCATGCAAAACTGATGCTACAGTCACTAGGAGGCTACAGGTCACTCTGGAGAAGAATACCCTGTGAAAGCTGTCACTGTACTCTTCCATTCAACTTGCATCGCAGAAGCACATGGCACAGGTGATACCAGCACTCCAGTAAACACAAACACAGCCCTGGCTGCAGACATGGGGTCTGCATAGCACTGAGAGCAAAATCATACTCCTCCATGCTCCCCCTGCATGTTTCAATTTAAGATGTTCCCACAGCCGAGTGCTTATCTAGGACTTCATCTTCTACTCCTTAACATAAGCTAACTTGGTGTTTGATTTGCTGCCAGAAAAGTGACAGTGCCAGGGCTTGAAAACCATGGAAAAGAAATAATTAAATACCATCTTTGTAACTACAGACTAATTATGCCCCATCGGAGCCTAGCTTTGTCCCAAGAACGACATCGTCTCCTCCCTGCCCCAGAACAGTCTCCCCTACTTCTACCACAGATGCTTCCCAGTGGATGTCTCTTGGAGCCAGGCTGCAAAAGGAGCTGAGTTTTCACATCTGCCCCAGAAAGAGCACAGGAAGGTGCAATGAATGTTCACAGGCACACAGGGCACAATGAGCACATCTATTACTTAATCCCACTTACCCATCAAATGGGGACAAAACACTGAAGAAAGGACCTTCCCTGCATTAGTGCCACAGGACATCGTGCCTCTGATTTAAATTAAAGTAGACCCCAGAAATGTCTCATGAAGTTTGAGAGCTCCACACTGGTGACACTTCCAAACTCATCAGCTGGGCAACACTTTCCTCTTTGGAGCTCCAGGCTGGGAGGAACATGGGTCCCTGGACTCCAAAACTGCTATGAAGGATAAGGCCTTTAGCTGGAGGCTCCAGTGCAGGAGACTTTGCTATTACAACCATTAAGGTGTCAACAGAAGTATGTTTAACCAAGGTAAAAATTCTTTTCTTTCTAAACTTTCTCAACTAAAGAAGCTTTGCGAACTCCCCCGGTTCTGTAAGAGCAGGCAGAATCTTTCAGCTGGGCATTTTTAACCCAGATACCCACCAGCCACCCATCAGGAGAAAACACTGATGTCCAGCAGCTCCAACCCACAACTAGACCAGCTGTGGATGGCCCTAGTCTCGAGTCCTTCAGCAAACCCCTAAAGGTAAAGCCAATGTTCAAGCCTGGAGAGAGGCAGACCACAGGTAGGAACTTAAACCCCAGAAACAAGCAAAACCCTGGTGTAACCCCTTCCATTCCTATACCTGTGTCACTGAGAGCCCTCCAACAGCCGCGAGCAGGAGGAGGGAGGGGAGGACCCCACAACTACACCAGCCAGGAACTTGAGAGCTCAGCTCTGCTCCCTCTGGCAGTTGCTGCTCACAGCCAGCCCCCAGATTTCACACCACAGCCCGGAAGAAGTCACAGTTGTCATTCACAAAGTTTTGCCACTCGGAAAAATGAGCTCGCTTTTCCCAGGCGCAGCACTCGCTTGCCTTTCATGGGATGCTAACACAGTCCTGGCAGGGAGGCAGCCCTCACACAACAGCAGCCATCTCTAGGACCTAACCCTGGACCAGCAGGGACCAGCTGAGGTTGCTGCACTCCGCAAGAGGATGGGGACCAGTGACACACAGGTAATGCGAGGAGCCTTCACATCACTGTGGATCCTCTGCAGGCGTTTCTCAACTTTTGTGTGAACCCTGAAGCAGGGCAAGGAGAAGCTCTGCAAAGGGAAACATGCCACCAAATCCATGCCCCTGGGCAAGGACTGCTGGTGGGATGCAGCCACACACTGTACATAGAAAACTCACCCCCACATCTGGCTGTCAAAACCCTCAAGTGACCTCCTAGTAACTGAGGCTAGTGTTTTGGGCAGCCCCTGTTAGGAGCAATGTGATGGGAAGTCCATTCACGCAGCTTCCGGAAGGCACCAGGCACATCCTCCTGCATCCTGGCCAGAGAGGGGTGGCTGCAGCAGACAGCAGCGTGATTCCTCACTGCTCCTGTACTTGGTACACAGCTCTCAGGACCCCATTTCAAATCTGTGTTTGGGAAGCAGTGCCTTCAGGCAGGCAGGAGCTCTGCAAAACCAAACAGGAACAAATACACGGATATTTATGGGGCACAGCAGATGCAGGCGAGGCAAACTGAAGTTCTCACTCAGCCCAAGTTGTATACACGAGGTTAACATGACCCAAATATATCTCTTTTTTTTTCTAATTTCCAAACCACAGCGGAAAGGTATTTTAAACTAAAGCGATTCCAAGCTCTTTAGTGATTAAGCGGACTGCAGCTCCAGCTCCTAGTGGAAAAACCATTTGTTTTTCCACTGTGTGAAAGCCGTAACTAGCAATGAATAATAATTGCTGCACCGTGTGTTATTTATAAGCCATTCTCAGCCACATTTCCATGCCTCAAAACAGCAGCTTTCTGAACGTGAACTTAAAATCGGTCAATATTTGTAATGTAGACAACACCCGTGGGAGGAAGGTGTCGGTGTGCTCATGCAGTGGGAAGCTGAGGTTAGTAACATCCCCCAAAGCTTTCCAGCTTCTAGATCAATTCCTCCAGCCGGCTGATGCTGACAATTGCTCAGTCCCTGACCTTGCAGTTGGAAAGGAGATGGGCTCATGAACTCATTTGCACATGACAATGCTCCAGCAAAGTGAATCATCTGCCTCCGATAGTAACGGAGAGTACGGTGCGCCCCAGCCCTCCCGGGCTCCATTCAACCAGCTCAGGGCTGGCCTTTTGTGCTGCCAGTGCAAGAAAGACTCTGCTGAAGATGTGTGCAATTAAACCCACTTTTCTTGTTGCTCTTTTGATTCAGAGCGGCTCAATGAGAGGCACCCTAGGCAGGTGTTGTCACACACAGATAAAATGTGCCTTTTCAGAGCGCCGGCAGACAAAAAGAAAGAGGGTAAGGCTGAATCAATTGCCATTTCTCCCTTGCAAAATAGGGAATCCAGGCTTCCAGTGAGTCGATGAGCAGAGCTGCTATGGATTTACATCCTCCCTCCTCCCCAAAGCAATTCCTTTTTGTGACCACAGGCAAAGGTGTTGCTGCTGAATGAGACCTTGCCAGGGATGAAGAAGGCAGGCGACGGCTGGCCAGGAGGATGCTGCCCCAGCAGACACTGCTGTGATTCTGTTGTACCCTTTTCCCCTCACAGCCCTCCTCCCTGGTCCCCACCATGCTCCTTTCCTTGCCCAGCCATTATGGCCCTGGAAAAGCATCTCTGGCTTTACAGAGCTAACAAAGACCATTAATAGCCCCCAAAGACCATTAACAGCCCCAGTGAAGGAGTTGTGCCTGCAGCTAAGCTGACACTGAAGGAGCTGTAACAAAAGGAAAACCATTGAGTAGGAAAGGATGCTCCATGCTTGCAAGTGTCCCCACACATACCTACAGCCTCAGACAGCAACTACCACAGGTTTAGGTGAAATACTCTCTCTCTGGGTAGGCCAGGGAAGAAGCATGAGCTGCAGCTGTGAACAGAGGAGATGCAAGTGGGGCTGTTTGTGCTGGAGGGAGCAGTAAGCTCCTCTGAGCAGCTGAGTAAGCTGGAGGGACGCTCTCTCTGCCATCTGCTCTGATCCCACAACACCTCCTGCAAATGAAGAGTCAATCCACTGGTTTCTATCCCTGTTAACCTCTAATCAGCCAAGAGCACCAGCCTCTGCCTCGCTCTTTATCCGAGCCTGCTAATGCGTGAAGTGCACCGCGCTTCCCATCTGCTCCAGCACTACTAGAGTTAAATGACAAAGCTGTTTCCCTGTCCCGAGCATTCACTTACACAGATGCCCTTGTATTAACTCAATTTCCCAGTGATTTCCATTATTACCCTTACGAGATTTCTGGTGTTTGTTTATCTAGGAGCCTGAAATGGAAGGGGTTTTTTTTCACCTCCCCCTACCCAGCTCAGGGGGTGGCTGGATCAAAGCCAAAGGAGTAGCCCTGCTTTGTGACATTCCCAAAAAATATTCCCCATTTCTCCCCCAGCCCAGAGTGCTCTTTGTTGCCCATCCAAACCTGAAGACCCAGGGGTTTTGTGTCTTTGTTGCCATCCCCAAAGCCAAGACCACCCTTTCCAGCATCACCTTCTATATTCTTCTGCCAGCAAATGGGTTTTTAATATACCCAGATGCACAACCCTTACTCCAAAGACATATGGTTTGGGGGAAGAAGTAAAAATACAACTAGTTTTAAAGCTCAGACTGATTTCCTCTGCTAAGGTGCAGCCATGCAAGCTGAATTCCTCTGCTAGCAGTTCAGATTAACACAAACCAACCCAAACGCTGTTTCTGCAGCATCATACACAACAAAAAGGGCTTGAAGAGCGAATGAGTTCACCGCATCTTTGCTAGCATGTGTTGCCCATGTCGTAACTGGTGGCAAAATGCTGTCAAGTCTCTGCTTTATATTGCTGCAGTATATTTTATGGTAAGCTTGAATATAAAGAGCTTTCTTAACACCACAGAAAATTAGAAAGATGAGGATGTGCAATATATTTTTTGGTAGCAGTGAACACACCATCTCTACATCAAGGGAGAAAGAGCAACACATCCCTGTGACCATCCCGAAAACCTCCTCTCTCTGCTCACGAGCAGCTGTATCCGGACAAGGAGCAACATGGTTCCTTGTTACAGGTCAGGTGTTTGTACTTAGCAGATGCAGGGTTGTTTTCAAGCATGAAAGAAAATATCCATGGAGAGGAAATCCACTTTTGCTGGAGTTTCCGGGCTTGTGCATCCCATCAGTGGAGCCTGCCATAGAGCAGACCCAGCCCTGTGCTGTCACCACCCCGGCTGCCTCAAGGAAACCAATGGGAGATGCCAAAACTCACACATGAGGATGAGCGTCTTCCAACTTCAATGGAGCCACCCAGATTTCCAACAGCTGAAAAGCTGGCTTCTAGTACATAAAAGGGTTTTAATAAGGAAATACCTCTTATCCCTGTCACCACAATGGGATCACTGATCTTCACAGCAGTTGAAAGAGAGTGGAACAGTGCTGTTCCCGCTGTCACCTTTTTTTATGTGGCAACTCACATAACAACTTAGCCCCACAAAAACATAATCCTGACCCTAAAAGCAAAGTGCCTCCCATGCCATAACCCTTATCCCATTGCTCCTGGATTAAAGGCTCATTCCTGGGTACCCAGAGCCATAGGCATCCTTCTCTCTCTATGTACCTATCTGCTCCCCTTGCTGACCTGCTTTTCCAAGATGTGGCCTCTCTTCCACACAGGCAGCTTTTTCCAGCTCTTAGCCTCAGCCTGGGGAGCAGCTTTGGATTTTGTCTCCAAATACACAAACTGTATTCAAAGCATATTTTGCAAGTCAAAACTGCCTCCAGAGCAGGCTACCTCCAAACCAAACCCCAAACTCAGTCCATTGGTATGGAAAATCAAAAGCAAAACCAAGCCTGAGAGCCTCCTGCCTTGTTTTCTTCCCACGTTTTGGTTTTGCATGGGACATGACTGTCATCCAGCTTAACAAGGACCAGAATCAAACCAGGGCATCACACAGCAATGGAGGGAAGCAGGACACCACCCCGATCCTCCCTGAGACACCAGACCTTAAAATAGCAGCTCCACAATTTATAGGGAAGTTATTAGTTATAATTTTCCTGGCCCTCAGAAGCCTTCCGAGGGAATGAGGCAGCCTAGATTCAGTATGAAAATCTGCTCCAAATTCTTCCCCAAAAAAGATGCATTTTCCACTAAGAATAGCTCTTTCTTTTAAGGGAGGATAAAGTCTGACTTTCTAAGTTACTGGCAATGGTGTTAAATGCACATTATAATTTAAAAGCATTTCAGTGGCGTTTGTGGCAATGGCCTCAGCAACACATTTGCTGAAAAGGTCAATTAACTTCCTTCCAAAAACCCTGCTTTTAACAAAAGGGCGCTGCTTTGAAACTGCTCCCCCAAAGTGGAAAAATCACTGAGATGTCACTGTTTTGCTGTTCCTGCTCTCCATCCCTATTTGGGAGTTGGACACAGACCCCAGGGACCAGGACAACTCCCTTTTCCTGCCAACTTTTACAGCTCCCATTTATAATAAACCCAAATGTATACATGTATATTCTTCTTTTTAATACTGAATTTCACTAAGGATACCATAGCCAAACGTTTTTTATATTGTAGAAATATTATTCTACTTAAAGGGCTCGGCTCACTTCAGCAGCTTCACAAAAACTTGGTGGTTTCCTTCCCCCCCCTCCCCCCCCCAGCCCCCAAACCAATAAGGCTTAAATTTTAAAGCTTATTAGGGCAGCTCCACATAGGGAAATTAACTACTCATTGCAGAATAAATTATTCAGCAATTGGCATCCCAGATCAGACCCCTCTGTGGACATTTTATTCCAGGGTCACTCTGGGAAACTTTGTGAGTGGAATAACTATTCCTGAAGGTAATTCCAGGACAGGGAGTCAATCATATAACTGCTGCACACCAACGGTTGGGGCTGGTCACCCTGATGACAACCCCGACCACAGCTATCCCAGAAGAGGACACGAGGGATGGTGTCAAGCTTGGGAAGGCTGATGCTGAAGTTCAACATCCAGCAAAAACTGAGCTGAAGGAAAAGGAAAGCAAATGATTCCTGTCCCAGGGATATCCGCACAGAGCTGGGAATAGGCAAGCTCCATGGGGAGCTCCATCAGGACCACACTTTGGAGAGGGGAACACTTGCTGTCATGTTGTGTTTCTCACATCTCCATCCTGACTCTGCTCTTCCTATGAGAGTCCTGCCTGCACATCACAGTCCCCCATTCCCTGTTGGTGCCTTACAGGAGGGATGCCAGTGCTAAATGCATCACTGAGAGATTGCAAGGCTTTAATCCTTCGTATGTGTGAAGTGTGTTGAGGGTATTTGAAAAGCACCAACTCCAACTGTGGAGAGACCTGAAGAGCATCCAAGTGTACTGCAGCAGCTCCCAAGTCCAACTCAACCTGCTGGTGGATGAGTTCTCTGCTTCTTCCACAAGGACCAGGCTTTCACTGGGTGTCCTCCAGTCCCACTAAACTACACAGCACACAAAATACCACTTGGATAACTACGGAATCAGCTCCATGGAGCCGGAAGGCTGTGTCAGAGCAGCTGGACTCCTTGCCATCTCCTGGGCATGGCCATTGACGCAAACTCCACAAACGGTATCACAAAAAGGATCCTTAATAACACCATCACCACCACCCATGAAGCTCAACACACTTCAAAGGCAAGCAAGGCAGCACATTCAGGCACTATAGGGTAAATCAAAGAGAGACAAGACCAACCTAAGTGAGGCAACCACATACAAGGTCTCAATTGCCAGTATGTGCTCTCTGGTGAGACCCCTCAGCAAACTTGAGGTCACAGCTGACGAGCAGCCAATCGCCCAACTCTGCATGACGAAAACCCTCTGCAGAACAGTCATCACGCTTTAAGTAACACTTAAACCCCCATTTGATCACATTAGTTTTCACATGACCCTTCTGAGAAGTCAGGAAGGCAGCAGGAGGTCTGCGGAGTGCAGGCTTCCCCAGCAGCCCTCCTTGCTTGAAAGGAAGGCAGTTGGGAGACAGATGCCTGACAAAGATGCTGTGCTCTCCTGCATCAGCAGTTTTCACCATCTTGAGCACGCAGGCATTTCATGAGAAGCAGATTCCCGCACAGTGATTTTAAGCCCCTCAGCACCTCCTTTTCTTCTTCCAGACATGCATTGTCCCCACTATCTCCCTGTCACACATCACCAACCTCTGCTGTAGTGAGGAGCCTGCAACAGGAAAGCTGTCCCAGAGAATCCACCACATAGGAGAAAACACAACCCCTCCTGCTTTGCAAGCTCAAGATGACTCCACCACGGCTTTGCTGTTGTCAGAAACACGAAGGGCCACAAAAGCTGACACCCAGGAAGACATGAGCCATCGCTCTGCTGTGTTGGGAGCGGTGCTTGGGCCGCCTCTGTGAAAGTCATGTTTCTGATTAAAAACTTCACAGATTTTTTTTGTTCTGGGAAAACATTGTTATTCAACCCGCAGCCTAGGCTGCAGGCTCCTCCGTTTGCTTTTGGTGCAGCGCAAACATCTAAAATGACACTGCGCAATGACAAGATCTGTCATCGGGATGGCTGGGGCTACAGTAGAAAGAAAAACAAGGGAGTGATCCATTCCTTCTCCCTGGAATTCATCACAATTAAAACAAACGGAAACCTACATTGTGCAGTTAACACAATGCACAGGACTGAAGGGAAAGGGGAAAAGTGTGACGTAAGACATTCAGTGGCAGTTTTCTCCAATTATGTGGCATAATGTTCTGGTGGTGGGTAGAGAATCTCCAGCTCCTCTAACCACAGACCTGTTTCAGTAATGAAGGGGAAAGATGAAAGGAGAAAGGGGAAAGGGAGGAAAGGAAAAAGGAAGAATAGGAGGAGGAGGAGGAGGAAG
>NDXB01006948.1:0-18050 GCA_002631895.1 Agapornis roseicollis
GGGTCATCCAATTTCCCCTTCTTGAAAATGGGGGTTATATTTGCCCATTTCCAGTCTTCAGGAGCTTCACCTGATTGCCATGATCCCTCAAATATGATGGACAGTGGCTTAGGAACTTCACTCACCAGCTCCTTCAGGACCTGCAGATGGATTTCATCAGGTCCCATGGACTTGTGCACATTCAGGTTCTTAAGATGGTCTCGAACCAGATCCTCTCCTACAGTGGGCCCAAGGTCTTCATTCTCACAGTCCCTGCGTCTCACTTCCAAGACTTGGGTGGTTCAATCAGAGCCTTTCCTGTTGAAAACCCTGCTCACAAGAAACCCATCCCCATAGCCCAGGTGGCCTGAAGAGCATTAACCACACAGGAGCATATCCAGCCAAGAAAAACTTTGTGTACAGGAGTCTGGGACAGAGGAGGAAGGAGCAGGCTGCTGCCTGCTTATGCAAGGAACATGGCAAGAGAACAGGACTGTGATGCTGCTTTCAGATCTCAAGCTCCTTCAGAGCTCCTTTCCTGAGTGCAGCATCATGGTCCTGCCAGACCCCTCTATCATCTGGCTCCCTCCAGCCCCTGTACACTCCCCTTCTGCCAGACGCCTGCCAGGTGCCTGGCACTTCTTTCTTCCAGACACTATCACAGTGATCCTGCCAATCCTTCAGCTTGGATTTGGTAGTGGAAATAGTCAGAGGTCTGATACATTTTCTGTTATTCACCACCTCCCTCCCTTACACCATGGCTATTTTTGCTGAACCTGAACACTGAGCATCAAACAATAGAGCCACCACTTTACAATACCTTTCTCCTTCTTTGTCTTTTACTTCTTGAGGACACCACAGCCTGCTCTGATTCCAGCCCACAGTATATGCCCTATCTGTCCAAGACTCCCATGGTGAGAAAAATATACTAACTGATATATTTTTAGTATTTAATTTGCATTTCCCAGCTGGTCATCCAGCAACCATATGCGCTGGTGCTAACAATTAAGCCCCTGAGTCTATTATAGCCCACTAGCAAATTCCATGGGATTTGAGTAACACAGTCAAGCCACACAGCTCTAGCAAAACTTGGGAGGAATGTTCAAGCTGGTTCTCTTGCTTTCCTTTTCCTCCTCCACTTCCCTGCCCTGACTCCTTTTTTGTTAGTTTTGGAGATACTCATTGACATATGTGAATACACCACAGAAACCAATACTGAAATTCCAAGGTTTCTGAAGGAGCTGCAAAGAACACATAGAGTTGCTAAGATGGGCAATGTTGTCCAATTCCACCCCCCTGCTGCTGATTACAGTAAAAATAAAAATGCAGCTCTATCCCAAGGATGGTGCTGCAGCCACAGCCATCATTCTCACTCCTTACTGGCTCCTCGGTCCAATCCACCCCCAAGTCTGAGATATCAAAATCGTCTTTAGTCACCTTCACTGCTAGCAAATGTGGCCAGATTTGGACAGGCAGCAAGGCAGCAGCACCAGGATGATGCAACACTTCCAGGCCTCAGTACTTCAGTCATTCAACCAGTGGAAAATAAGAGGAATGAAGAGGCAACCAAGTTTCTTTGCTGTTAAATGACATTGACATTTAAAATGACAGCAGATACTGATACTACCCAATGCTGAAAAAAGGTTTTGAGGTTACTACAGTGACCTTTGCTGGAAAAAAAAAAAAATAAGTGGCCAAGATAAAAAAACAGAAGCGCAGGAAGGAAGCCACTATCCCAAGCCTCTTAGTTAAGCCTGCGGAAAGGTTTCCATTGGTTTCAGCAGAAGAAAATATAATACAACACATCTGGAACATCTAAAAAATCCATAGATCTCATGAAACAAAGAAGGAGACTTTACTATTCCTGATAAGCCAGAATAAACCCTGACTTGTGGCACACCGAGAGCAGATAGGGTAAAGCCTGCAAAGTGGTGAGTGAGAGCAGTCCAGGAGCCAGCAGATCTCCCTGCTGTGATGGAGACAGGATGAGGAAGAGCTGTTCAGCTTGGCAGCGCTTGATCATCCTTTCAGAACACTGCACTCACCCAGTGCTCTGCAAGACACACAGGGAGAGCAAGTACTCTGTGCCTTTTCCTTCCTGTCCTGACAGCAGTGTGAGGTCTCAGTTTAGCATGGTATACTGGAATATTACCTAGATGCTTTAAAATCAGGAAAAATGTCCATATATTTCCATAGGGAACATCAACATTTAATAATGCATCGGTGTTAGGAGATCCAGGCTTTAAAATTTCTCCGGATTATTTTTGTTCACCTATCACATATAACTTCACAGCAGAGAAGTACAGCTACTGAAAGACTTAAATAGCTATTTCAGCAGGGAAGATAACATTAGCATTTAGTTCTAACATTAGAAAAAAAACACTGATATCTGTAGTTATTTCTTCTCAAAATGGCAGTTTGCACCTTGCTATTTTGCTGCTTTTATACCCGTTTGCAGATTCTGCAAAAAAGTATTCTGGAACTTTTTGTACAGAATCCCTAATTACTAAACTGCTATCAGAAGAAATAGTCATCTGCTTCACACATTATTTTAAAAGAGTAAAAAGAATTTTATAGAATTCTTTTTCTGACATGAAAAAGATTGTGTGACTCAGCCAAAGGCGTGCAGGACACTGATATTTATCTTATTTCATTTAATGTTATTCAACCACATCATTATGCTGGCTGCTGAAAATTAAAAAGGAATGTCTTAGGAGAGCTGGCACAACATGCCCTGTAGGCAGTGTTCTTCCTCCTGTCTACTGGAAAGAATCTCTGCTTAAATATTTAGAAAACCAAATCTTGTATTATTTTTAACAGCTGTACTTATGCTAGCCTCAAGAGAGAAAGGGAAAAAGAGGGAGAGAAGGAAAAAGGCAAATATATAACCATAGGATAGTTAGGGTTGGAAAGGACCTTAAGATCACCTAGTTCCAATCCCCTGACATAACCAGGGACACCTCACACTAAACCATGTCACCCAAGGCTTCACCTAACCTGGCCTTGAACACTGTCAGGGATGGAGCATTCACAACTTCCTTGAGCAACCCACTCCAGCACCTTACCACCCTAACAGGAAAGAATTTCTTCCTTATATCCAATCTAAACCTCTCCTGTTTAAGTTTGAACCCGTTACCCCTTGTCCTGTCACTACAGTCCATAATGAAAAGCCCCTCCCAAAGGGAATATTTGAAGAATATACTTAAGAAAGGTAGAATAAACAGATATAAAAGTGAGAAGATCAAGTTTGTTTTCCAATACCCAAATGCCTGGGGTGTATTTTTGTTTGTTTGTTTCTTTGTTCTTTTTTTTCATGTTTTAGTGTTTCTCACCGTCTTGATGGCAAGACACCTTGGATCACCTTGAAGACACAAGTCATGCGCATCTAAGTAGAAATTATTTAAAAATAGGAAAGAATATGAAGCTGGTTGAAGACCTGAGAAAAACAAGCCTGGTCCCTCAAGCAGTAAGGTGATTACAGCAATGTTCTATGATTATGCCAGGCTTTGAGTCTGTGTGATATGACTGAAGAATCAATGCAAGGAAAATTATTTCTAATTTCTGAGATAGTAGCCAAAGTGAAATAGGTTAATTTGTAACACAGATAAAATAAGTGTCTAAACAGTTTGAATAGGCATTAGTTGTAATGGTCACAGTTTTAGAATTCAATAGCTAGTTTCTGAGAGGTTAATGCCAAGAAAATTTGCACTGAATTTTGAACCCCTAAATCTGCCTTCAGAATAACCCTACCAGTCTTCTCGAACTCATTGTTGAATTCTAATTTTACAGAGTTTTCCATCTGTCCTTTTCATTAGCAATAATTTTACTTGAATATAATGTAAATCTAGATCTCTTTCAATTACCAATTCAGGTTAGCACCAAAAAAGCCAACCCAAACACTTTAAATGTCCTTTCAAGACTTTCTCAGAAACAAGGATTTCCCATTGTCAATAATACATCAGGATCTTGTGCAAAGGGCAGCCACGGAGGATTCTTGCAACATCAAAAACAAATCCATCCTTGAGGGATCTTTAAAGCGTATTTCAAAATATGTTCTAACCAAAACAAGCAACACACACATAGCAGAAATATTTTATTGTCACTTCTCAGCCATTAAGTACTTCTGTGTGTAAATGATTTCTTACACTGTTTTTCTACTATCTGAATGTTATGGTGTTCTCCTCAATTCCTGAAAAGATGAAAAAGAGGGTTTATTATGTCCCTTTCTTTACATTTAAGACTGATAGCTTGATAAAGGTTTTGCAATTGCTTTTCCAAGGACAAACAAGGAAGAAAAAACATCCAAATTCATATCACCAACGTGTATGGAGGACTTTGATACCAAACTGGTTTGCCCAATGTAACCTCGAAAGGCACAGCATAAGAATAAGAAAAACATAGCTCTGAAAGTATATGATGTTGGTGTTGGCAATGAGTACTGCTGAACTGCAGAGAAATACAGGATGCTTCTGCTGTTTCTTTTTGAGGAATACATTTGCTTTTAGAAGGGTTCTTTTAAGGCATTTTCTGCAAATACAAAATGTGATGTAAATGCATTGTTTGTTAATCTGATCACTTGTTACAAACTTTTTTTTTTTTCCCTAAATCAGGAATATTTGTGTCTGAAAAGAGCACATTTAAAGGTACAAGCAACATTGAAAAGGATTGGGTTTTTTTAAAATTTGAAAATAGTTTGTGCATAGAGATCCAGACAGTTTGGCACATGCATTGATGTAACTTTAAATTAATGTTTGTTTATCCTAACAGACAATAGAGCTGAAATATTCTTAGTTGAATTCAGAATTCATGCTTTTACTTTCAGAAAGAATTTGCTTAATCCAAAACCACAGAATTGATACCAAAGTCATTAATTATGTTATTCTAATCACAATTCTAATTAGAAGGAATGACCTACATCATAGTATGTTCTAAGTCTATAGGGTTTTTTAGTACTTAAAGTCTAGCAGCCAGTCTTGAAATATCTCAGTAGTGTATTTCTCCATGGAATAACCTGAATGGGAAATGGCATGGAACGCTGCACTGAAGTGAACTCAAGCCTTGCCAAAGACAAGATTATTAGTTCCTGACAACTACAAACATTTGTAGCTCTGTAGCACCTTTGTTCCAAAGTGAACTTCAACTGTCTCAATTGTCTCTGCAGCTGGCGGATTGAATGGCAGAATCTGCAGATTATTTACATTTGCCTTGGCTGTCTGAAATGTAAGACTTAGACACATGCACACAGCTTGTGCAGATCAACTAGGTTGCAAACAAGAGTCACAGCTGACATCTCAGTTATCTCCCAAAGCCAAGCAATCACCCTTCATGCAAGCCTGTCTCCAAGAGGTACCAGAACTGGTACCTCCACCACACCACACCACCAACATGAGCACATTCTCCCAAGATAAGGGGAACAATACGAGAAGTTTGACAAGAGTCTTTCATACTTCAACTCTAAGAAGACCCACTTGCCCTCACGTTTTCTGTGGCTTTGCAAATGTCTTCACAAAAGGTGGGACTTTCTGTGCACATTCTGCTGTGACCATGAGCTGTGACCTACTTGGGAACCCCCAGAGAGACAGTGGCTGCCCTGCACAATCACTTTGAAGAAATTTGCTATATGTCAGATGTATCTGTCTGGGAAGTCAGAGTAGAGCCATTAGATGGTATGTAAGAAATCTGCTATGCACTATCTTCTCTGCAGAAAGAAGCTCCAGTGCCACAACTGGTTTCCTCAAAACCCATACTTAGCTGCTTCCAAATGAAGAACCACCTAAAATCTGTAATTGATCTAGTTTTTCATGTTGATGCACTGCAGGCAATTAAAGTTCTGCTTTTCAGCATGCCTAGAAACATTTGTCAACCAGTCTGAGCCATTCAGAACTTGCTTTGCTTTTTAGCATAGATTTCTTTCAAGCATACATTTCTTTCAAGCATAGATCCTCACCTAGGCATGATGTGAATACAACAGAACATCAGTCTGCATAAAACATGATCAGAAAGTGGTAGGTACTCTTTTGTGTAAACTTGCTTTAGGACACTCAGTAACGCTAAAGGAGCACCAGGGCTTCCAGACCAACTCGCTTCATCTTATTCTGTCCCTGGTTGAGCTGTTCCTCAGGACTCTCTGCACTGTCCAGAACCATTGGTGGATATGTCCTGATTCAGACAACAGATCTTTGCAAAACACCAATTGAACCCCTGAATATGGCTGTTACCTACCCATTATATCCATCACCAGTTTACATTTGGTCTTTTACTAAGTCTGAATCATCACTAGACAGAGAGATAAGCTACACATGGAAATCAAATGCTTCAAACAGCTTCAATTTAGTGAAATGAGAACTACAGGCCAAACACATAGGAGTAAATTATCTTAGGGTGATTAATTATTTTTCAGTTTAGCATCCCAGTCTTATATCTCCACACAAAAGAGTTGAAATATTGTAATAAACTAATGTAGAAATTATTTTAGAAATTATTTAATGTAACACTTATGCTTAGACTACATATAACACCTTTTTGCTTCTTGCAGTTTGTAAACAGAAGTAAGCAATTGTTCATTTTCACAACATAACTCAATTTCACAACATAACTCAATTTAAAAGGATTAAATCTGGTTTGCTGTAAATATACCTGGCCAGAATGTATTTTCTCTTTTTTATATTTATAAAAAAAAGGAAAGTGTACATATTTTTTAAAAAATAATCAGAATTTAGATAACTTCTGACTGAGCATGGTCAAAGTGAAAACCAAATAAAGTTGGTTTTCTTTGTTCTTTGTTAAAGAGTTTTTTCACACAACTTGTTATAAATAATACCCACATTCTGTGAGCATGATGAATGAAAATTGAGAGACAATGACTCTTGCTGCATGATGAATGAGATTTGGCAAAGCTAAGGTATTTTTGGAAAATAAATATTGAAACAAAATGACAAATTCATTTCTAAAACTGAAGGCGCTTTCCTTTCTTATACAGTATATTGCTATATTATACAAATGATAGAGCTCTTCAGAATTTTATTGTATCAAAGTTGGCCCTATAGAATAAGCACTTACTATTTCCACAACCTTAAAGCTCATTATAAGTCAGTCTTGTATGTGTAAGCAGTTAAAACAATAAAACAATTTCTCCAAACACAGACTAGCCCAGGAAGTAAGCATGTAACCTCAAGTTCTCAGGGGCAGGTAGTGCCTTTAAGACACAGTTTTGCACTGCTGAGGTATGGGCATGCCTGATCCATCCCAGAGATTTCTGAAAATGATTGTATATCAAAGAGACCACAAACATATCCGACAGACAGATTTATGCCATGTATTCTGACTGAAAGGAAACTGCTGTGCCACAACTAATCAGGGACAATGGTGTCCATAAATAAATGATTATCTTAAGTGAGATTTCTAGCTCTTGTAATTAACTTACATCATCTTCTGTGAACACACTCTTGAGCTCTAATTGGATACTGGAATTAGAAGCAGAAGCGTAGATTTTCAGAACAATAGGAACTCAGGATGATAGTTACCACAAGATGGTAATTTACCCATGAAACCAGACAACTAATTAATGACAAGATGGCACAAACTGCTGTAGAGATGCCTGTATCTTCCTTCAATTTAACTAGAGGTGAGCTGCTTGGTATCTCAAGTAACTCTGGCAGATGGTCATTCTTTTCCACCAGCTGAAAATAAAGGAATTATTACATAAGGCAGATGTAGGAAGGTCATATGTATAACATATATGTGTTGTATATGTATGCATACAAAAGTGCATGTAGTGAAACTCTGAAACTCACCCCTATTGTCTCACTGTCCTCAGGTATTTTTCCTTATCATTACATAAATTTTTTATGAGATGGTACAGAGGTCTTCACTGTTGATCACCATTTAATGGTGAAACCATACAAGTGAAGCACAAAATCCTGCTGGTGCTATATGTGATCATGTGTTTGGTGGCCTTTAGTCCAATACTTCAGCATTCATGTTATTGAATTGTTTTATTATTTTACTCATGCTGTTGGCCAATTGTTTTGTGATGTGTAACTAGCTGTAATTTCAAGATCTAAGATTTATGAAAAGATGAGGTTTTGATATATGTTTCTTCTTGTTGTTATTGTTTCTGCAGTGAAATAAAACCTAGAAGTTTTGAAAAATGTCTATGAGAAGACTGGGAAGGAAAAAGTCTACAAGAGATCTGCACCTAGCAGAAGTTGGAAAGTTTTCTAACCTAGATGTATAGGGAAATTTGGGAGGAGAAAAAGAAATCACCAAGAGCCTGATGAATATTTCTTCTGTTTCCCATTCTCTTGTCTGAATTTTGCAATGAGCTGTCCCTAGTGGCATGGTCATTTCTGGTGTTTCAGACCCTTGTGCTTAACATGGCTTAATCAGTAGTCAAAGTTACTCTTTTACTGTAGCAATGAAAGAAAAGCAAATAGTTAACAAGTGACTAGGAGTCTTTATAATTGCTGACCTTCAATAGTCTATATAATGTGACTTTAGGCCACTGAGTAATAAATAGACTAGTGTAATATTTACAGACATGTCTGGAATGCACTGAGTTCCTCTCTTTCACGAAGTCATTAATGGTTGTGTTAAGAATCAGACTACCACTGTTCATGTTCCCCCAAAACACTTTTATCTCTTGACAGTTTATGCTGACCTTTCTATTTTGGTTTGACTTGTTGCTCACTGGTCCTTTTCCCAAATCTTGGGGTTTACAAACTTTTGTAAGGGGTTAAACATTTTCAACAAATTGTTCTGTGAACTCATGGATTCCCCAGCCCAGTGATCAGAAGACCTCTTAGAGACAGTGTTGCTCAATCAGTTCCTTTCAGGTGGAAAGGTGTTTGTACGAATAGAAATTTTCCTACTGAAAGTACACAACTCTCCCTCTTTCCCACTTCAGCAGCCAGTTTCCACTACTTTGAAATTCTGAACACTGAAGCAAATGGGGAAAAGTAGGAAATGTGTTTTACAGTGCAGAAATGAAAACACAGGGGGGAACAGTTTCTTGCTTTCTTTCTTGCTTTGCCTCTGAGACAAAATATGAATTTCATGGTGGAGTTTGAAAACCCCAGCCTTACAGAAGTATGGAGTGATCTTTGGTCTTTGAGCTGCATTGGGTACAGGGGTTTACATAGACAAAGAAGTAAGAGATTATTTCCAAAAAAATAAAAATCAGTAGTTTTGAAGAAGCAAAGCAGATTAATAACATTGTAGAGCTGCATTAAAAAGTTTAGTAATTGTTTGCAGCTGCCTATTAAACCTATTTCCTTTAAATCCCATGGCACTGAAGGCAAATAGAAAGAGTCTTTATGCCAATTTTTATGCATCATAGTGTTGGATATAAGCCCCTCTACTGTGGTCATCAGACCATTTTTGAGGTTTTTTCTGGTTTATTCCAAATACAGGCAATAGGCATGGCCACCCTAATGTTCCAAACAAAATATAAGATCATGAAGAATTAAAGGAATTTACAAAAAATTGATTAAAATCCTTACCAAAAAAAAGTAAAGTACTTTTGGAAGTGCTGGGCACCGGACAGTTCATTGAATACTCAATTGGTATCTGCATCAGGGAATGCCTACCTTGCAAAGGTAGAATTAAGCTCAGATAAGCTCCTTGTCATACAATAGAATAGTCTATGTAAAAATCTGTGATCTAGTATCTATAGGGATTTTCACTCCAGCTTGTAGTTTGCTTTGATTTTATACGTATGATATGTAGCACTATGCCCCTGCAAAGAATTTCACCCATGGGTATATTAAAGAAATATTGCCCTTAGCTAAACTTGTGCACTCTGTAATATTTACATTTTGGAGCCAAATTTGACTTTCAGTATAATGCTTTTGCCTTTTACATAACTATTCCTTGGCCTAATTACCCTCATGGACCTTGCTTCCTTGGAAAACAACAGCATTAATTAAAGTAAAAGTCTAAGGCATTTTAAACATGGCCCAGAGATGTTGGATCCAAACAATATCTATTTTCCAAGCACTATGTGGAATGGAGAGTGAATAGAAATTTTTTTTTGGTTGTTTTTTTTTTAAGGAATTACTCTGTGAGGTCAGTACAAAGGCGATTATCACACTTGGTTATTTTTGCACAATATCAAATAAGGAAATGTGAGAAATCTGTCTCATGTTATCATCTTCCTCTGATACTGGGCAAGCTATTCTTGGCTTAGTTCAGCAATTTAATTCCCTTGCATTCCCGCCCCCTCCATTTCTGCACATGTGCAATAAATATCTGTGTGAAGGCAATGACATATTTTTCTTACTTCAGACCCATTCCTTTCCCTTTTTAGGGAAAGCTGCTCTCTAGAGGACTCAACAAGTGTCAGTATATTAATATTTATTTGCATTTTTTATAAAAAAAAAAAAACAATTTTTTTAGTACTATAACATTGCTGTCTAGATGAGTGTCAGATATGGAGAGAACTCAGACTGCAATTAAGAACTTATTTAGTTCTGCCTAATTCAATTCACTTTGCCAAATGTTTCTGTCTGACAGAACAAAACCATTGCAGATGATATACAACAAGGAGGAAAAGAGCAGAGATATATCTTATGCAAAGACATCTTCAGCAAATGAAGGAAAAAAGCTGGATTCTTCTGAAAAATATTATGTTGTTTGTGGAGCTAGTCTACACACTGGTTGGGATGACACAAAAAAATCAACAATAGAGACTCAGTTACATAAATATTTCATGGGAGAATTTATAACTGTGTCACACAGAATCTGTGCAATACATCTTTTTTGGTTACTGCTCCAATATTGGTCATGCCTGGCAAGTAGTACTTCCATTTCAGGTTACCATACAGCGCTCTCTTTTCCCTGTTACTTTTTATTGTAGCATACCAATAACAAATTTATCATTTTGTGTATCATAATTATATGCATTGATTTGAAAAGAGAAGTACATATAATCCAGCTTCCATCTCCCATAGACAAAGAGATGACTTTTGCTACACAGCTTTCCGTTTTTCCAGGAAATATTTTTACTTCCTTTACTACAAGTACTACTATAAAAATTACCCTGTTTAAATACACAAGAAAGGAAATGAGTAGTACACAAAGTGCTTACACAACCAGGAGGAACATAGCACATGAAACAGAAAAGACACATAAACAATAGAAGTAGAGGAGTAAGAGGAGAATAATGGGAAACCATGACAAAAGGAGAAACAAAATGTAAGCCAAGGCTTTTATGGTTTCAAATGTATTTCTACTTTGCAAAATGTATTTACTTCTCCCTTTATGTACTTAATTTCTCTGTAGGCTTTTGTTTGCTACTTTCTTTAAAAATAAAGACAAAGTGGTCAGCTGCAGCCTGTGATATTTCTTTGCAGTACATATCTGCTCATATGCTGAAAGTACCCTTGTCATGTGCACAGATGTTAGAGCTGCACCACAGTTTCCCTGTGATAATCCCACAACAGCTTATTTCCAACTTGCAATTGATGAGGCATTTTGTTGGTTTGCTTGTTTTACCTGCACATCCTCAGCAGTGCAAAGGCTGGCCCTCACTCTGTTCACCTTCAAATCTGACTATTGTTTTTGTACCATGATGCGGTTTTGAATACTTCTTGATTAAGCCCTGGATGTCTTTTAGTCCTTCTCTTTGAACAACAACAATTTAACACTTCATGTTTCCTAGGAAATATATAACTGCGACCAAAATCAACAGATGACTCTGCTTTTATGCTAATTCAGAACTTTCATACCCCATAAATTCAGTTCTGAAATGACAAATTTGGATAATTTTAGATGAATTTAAGAAGCTTTTCTTGCACTGTTTGTATTTTCCTGTCCATAGTGTTGACCCAGGAATGTCTCTGTTTCTTAGTTTGCTCCCCTAATTCCTTTCTTATTCTTTAAATACTTGAAATCAGAAATCAAATATTCAGTTGGTTCTAAATTTTCTTCTAATTATCTCATTTTGGAAGGGTCTTTTGAACACTCTCACTAAAATTCCCCTCTCTTTCCCTTGTTGGACTTAGGACAAAAAGCAGCACATGTTCTGCAGTCTGCTAAGCGTAGCACACACTTCTAGAGATACCACTGCATTTGTCATATGCAAAAATCAAATACCTTTCAAAACAAAGCAAATACCCTACAGTTTCAGATCATCTTCATAATAAATCATGCAAAGGTGCACTCTTCAATTGTCCTTTCCTTAAAAAAAAAGAAACCCATGTCCTTCTCCTTTCCTTCCAGTGGTTTCAAAAATTAGTTTTACATTTACTTACAGTTCACTAGGGAGGACAAATGATGATTCATTCTATTTTTACTGTACCATGCTCTAAGTGTTCTACTGTACCATGCTCTAAGTGTCTTATCTGATTCTGAGGATTCTTTTTACCACTACACTCTCCACTCCACAAACCACTTACTCCATCACTGTTATCATCATGAGAAGAACCAAACTTCTGAATGAGCTCAAAGATCTCACTAGCTTATCTTCAACAGTGGCTGAGGAAGAATACAAAAGAAAACAAGTGTATGGTATTTCCCACTACCACTCTCCCAGCTCCCCACACTTTTCTACCTCCACATCTTCCTGGGCTGGATGTGGTTTCCACATACTTAGTAACTCTCAGTGGATTCTTCCACCCTGAACTTGTCAGCCACCACTTAAGCCAAGGCAAGCTCCTACCTACCACACCATACTTTGGCTAGGAGGTCCGTGGTGAAAGGCTGACAGAGTTGGGGTTGTTCAGCCTGAAGAAGACTCCAGGGAGAATTTGTTGTGGCCTAGAAAGATGAGGAGAGACTTTTTAGCAGGGATTGTTGTGATAGGATAAGGGGTAATGTTTTAAATTTAAAAAGGGGAGATTCAGGCTGGGTGTGAGGGTGGTAAAATACTTCAATATGCTACCCAGAAAGGTGGTAGATGGATATTCCCTAGAGATATTCAAGACCAAGCTGGATGTGGTTCTGAGCAACCAGATCTAGTTGAAGATGTTCCTGCTCATTGCAGGGGGATTGGAGTAGATGAATTTTGCAGGTCCTTTCCAACCCAAATTATTCTGTGATTCTGGAATTTTATGACCTTCTCTTGTCTGAGCTTACTTCTTGCCAACCCCATTTGAAATTCTTTGCTTCTTTTACTTTTTCCATACCTTTTGTGATTTTGTAGTATCTCACAGACATCTCTTTTCTATACCAAAGAATGCTGGAGTACTAAGAAATTACCTTATTTTTATAAGAGATGCATACTTCTGAATACCAAATAGCCTACATGTATGAGAATTGAGTTTGCCTCTGAATATAAATTCTCTTTAGCTACCTGTAGAATTTCATCTCTTCTGCCCTCTGAATCCATCACGTTTATATTCAACTTCCTTGACCGAATGTACATATTTCAAATTGTCTTATAATGATCTATGTTTGCTTCTAAAGCCTTAATGAATAAAAAATATATCTACAGTTTTCGAGCAAGCAAGTACAATCTCTATTCTGTGGTTTCAGTGTGAATTAACTTAATTTACAATGAAAAATATAAGGACTAAAAGGAATTAAACCCACCAATAATCTCCAGGGTGACAGAGTACAGTATCTTTCATGATCAACATGAATTCACAGTGAGCAGTTTCTCATATGCACATGCAGAATTTAATTTGATGCAGTGTAGAAAACCAATATCCAAACAATTACATCATTACAGCTTCACAAATAATATTTTGACTGAGGCTGTAACTTCTGCCCTGTACAAGTGGTCAGTGTTCTGGTTGAAGGAGAGCTGCACCCAAATGTAGAAGGGCTAAATTTGACTCTTCCTGTCTGCAGGGAGCAAGCTGGACTCCACAATGCTACTTCTGTGCTTGCCAACAGCTTCTCAGGCAGAAAGCATTTTAACATCAATAAATGTAAATTGCAAAATTGAGTCTTACCATATTGTTTTAGTAATCTAAGTAATTGCATGTAGTAGTCTAATTAACACAGATTAATTGCAAGCACAGAATTATCTATTCCATTTGTACACTACACCCTAGATGACATGTTTTATCTAGCTGTAGAAACACATAACTGAAAGCTTTGAAATAATTACAAGTATTATCTGATCTACCCAGTTGCATTTATCAGGATTGATTTCTACACTTATCTCCCAAAGACTTTCTCTCACCTACTTTTGAATACCACTACAGCTGATGACTGGCACCATCCTGCCTACATGGCACTTGCAGATAAATCTTTAATAGGACTTCAGATATGCCTGTAAGGAGAATGCCACCTGTACCATGTAATGCCTGCCTCCTTATGTAATAGAAGCAATGACAGTCCTAACAATACTAATTACTTTTTCAACATAGCCATTGAGACAATAGTGTAATGCAGGGTGCAGGTGCAGATACTGTTACATGAGACATTTTCCTACTTGTCACTGCCTACAGAAGAGTGCTCTATGGGCATTGACACAACTACAGACAAGCCAGAATTCCCCACCACAGGGAGATTAAACCTAAGTTTGGAAAGCTGAAGCACATGAGGCTGCAATATCCATACAGCTCTGCTACCCAATACAGAAGCCCTTTATACTGTATCCACAGACCCTTACTTTCAAAAGCAGATGGATTTGCACAGGATTTGTGATAATGTACAGAGAAACAAGGAAATTTCAAAAATACCTTCAACTAGCTAAGAAAACCCAAAAATTTGCAGCCTCCTTATCATACTGACATCTACTACAAAGCTCCATCAAGAAGTTGTGCAGAAGGCTCCAGCAGCCCTCACAGGCATGAAGATCCTAGAACTAGTCACAAGTAAGTAGGTATCATGCATCATGCTCATACTACTTTAATGTGGTCATGATGGGTAAATCAGTCCACCCTTACTCTAGGAAATGCAGCTTATTTAGGCACACCCTCCAGCTGATTCAGATCTACCATAAAATGCAATAGATTCCCCTCTTTTTCCCAGGCTACAGATGGCATTAACCCTTCCTTTACCAATAATATGCCAATTTTTCTTTCAACTTTAATTGCAGAGTTTTCATAAAGAGTCAAACAGTTAAGCCCTCTCTTAACAGCAGAAGCTGTAGACACAAGACTCTGTAAATATAACTTGTGCTTAAAAGCTGATGTTCACAAGTGTGCTGGCAAAGTAGAAACTGATTTTTCCCTGACAAATGCCACGGTTAGAAACAAATGGATAACCACCTGTGTCCAGATCCCCTTTAATTTGAAAGCTGTTTTTCCTTTTGGTCATGTAGACAATTCATTTTAATGAGATTCATCTATGTAGCTTCTTCATTGTTTTCCTATTACATCAGATTATAGCAGGATTTCCTTGCAGTGTGTCAATTACTTCTCTGTATGTAATATTAACTGAATGCAGACTAGATCTTCATTGACATATATGCAAAAGATCACTCTGATAGACAACACAGGACGAATACCAGTTAACAAATTAGTATAAAATACCAAATTAAAAGTCATAACTGCAGCTACTGATGCAATTAAATGAAACACACTGATTATAGAATCATAGAATAGTTAGGGTTGGAAAGGACCTTAAGATCATCTAGTTCCAACCCCACTGCCAGAAGCAGGGACACCCCACACTAAACCATGCCACCCAAGACTTCATCCAATCTGGCCTTGAACACCACCAGGGATGGAGCATTCACAACTTCCTTGGGCAACCCATTCCAGTGCTTCACCACCCTAACAGGAAAGAATTTCTTCCTTATATCCAATCTAAACCTCCCCTGTTTAAGTTTGAACCCGTTACCCCTTGTCCTGTCACTACAGTCCCTAATGAAGAGTCCCTCCCCAGCATCCCTATAGACCCCCTTCAGATACTAATACATCTTGGTTTATTACGAAAAGGTTCACCTACTTAATCTCATTTGTTATTGAATTTCAGTCACTAGTTATATACATTAGAAGAATGGCTTTCTTATTATGCAAATATATTGCCATTTGAGATCACTGATTCTTATTTAAATTATACTGACTATCAAACGCATCTTCCTTGTCTACCTGTACTAATATGTCTTCATTATCATTGTAGGTGCTCTGTGGCTCCTTACATACACATGAACATATGCATACTTGCACTTAATCATGTCACTTAGAGTAATACGATTTTCCAAGCATATACTTAAATACTTTAGGCCCTTTTTTCCTGTTAGGAATGCACCTTTTGACAAACAGAAAAGCATCAGAAATAGGACTTGCAGCACACTGAAAATAGCCAGTTTACAATCAACGTTGTCTAAGTCAATTCCCCTTGAAAGAAAAGAAAAACATTCACAAGTTAGATGACTCAGAAATTCGGAACACTTAGTTCCCTATATTGCCACAGCTGTAATGCTGAACTGTTAAAGAACAAATATCCCTGTGTCATGGTTATCTTACTGAATTCTCACTTCTCCATAAACTAACTTCAGTCTCAGTCGTGGAAGTAGTACACTTCCCAGGGATAGTCAAATTTATGAAGAGTGGGATCTTACTAGTTTGGACCAAATTCTGAGGTCTGTCCTCACTGAGACAGAGAAACATTCAAGGGGGATCTTGGATGTGTTTCCTCCATTCTAACAGCATAGTGAGAAAGGTCTAGCAGGAGGTAACACGTCTTCATTACATGATTTGGTAGAGGTCCTCTGGCTCCCCAGCAGAAAAATTCTGCCACCCACATACCATCCATGGCCCCCAGAAGAAGAAGTGGGGGCCTAGAAAACAGAGAAACAGAGAATGGAGTCCCAGAGAGAAAATTATGGTCCCACAACAAAATCAGCTTATATGAGAACATGGAAACAATGTGCAATAAGTAAAAAATGGGAAAAACTCTCCTTGTCTGTATACACATAATGNAACAGAGAATGGAGTCCCAGAGAGAAAATTATGGTCCCACAACAAAATCAGCTTATATGAGAACATCGAAACAATGTGCAATAAGTATATACAACCTTCTCTCACCCCAATTATAGTTAGCTTAATGGCTTCACAGTACTTATTGCAATGCTTTNGGAAACAATGTGCAATAAGTAAAAAATGGGAAAAACTCTCCTTGTCTGTATACACAACCTTCTCTCACCCCAATTATAGTTAGCTTAATGGCTTCACAGTACTTATTGCAATGCTTTTTTGGTGTTGGTTTTAAAAAGAATATATCACTCATGATGAAATGTCAGTCATGAAAAGTATATCACTCATAAAGTCACAGAATAGTTAGGGTTGGAAAAGACCTTAAGATCATCTAGTTCCAACCCCCCTGACATAACCAGGGACACCCCACACTAAACCATGCCACCCAAGGCTTCATCCAATCTGGCCTTGAAAACTGCCAGGAATGGAGCACTCACAACCTCCTTGGGCAGCCCATTCCAGCATCTCACCACCCTCACAGTAAAGAATTTCTTCCTTATATCCAATCTAAACCTCCCCTGTTTAAGTTTGAAGCCATTACCCCTTGTCCTGTCACTACAGTCCCTAATGAAGAGTCCCTTCCCAGCATCCCTATAGGCCCTCTTCAGATATTGGAAGGCGGCTAGGAGGTCTCCATGCAGAATTCACTTCTCCAGGCTGAACAGTCCCAACTTTCTCATCCTGTCTTCGTATGGGAGATGCTCCAGTCCCCTGATCATCCTCGTGGCCTGGACTTGTTCCAACAGCTCCATGTCCTTTTTATGTTGAGGACACCAGAACTGCACACAATGCTCCAGGTGAGGTCTCATGAGAGCAGAGTAGAAGGGCAGGATCACCTCCTTTGACCTGCTGGTCACGCTCCTTTTGATGCAACCCAGGATATGGTTGGCTTTCTGGGCTGCGAGTGCACACTGAAGTCGGCTCATGTTCATCTTCTCATTGAGGAGCACCCCCAAGTCCTTCTCGGCAGGGCTGCTCTGAATCTCTTCTCTGCCCAACCTGTAGCTGTGCCTGGGATTGCTCCAACCCACATGGAGGACCTTGCACTTGGCATGGTTAAACTTCATGAGGTTGGCATCAGCCCAACTCANGAGTGCACACTGAAGTCGGCTCATGTTCATCTTCTCATTGAGGAGCACCCCCAAGTCCTTCTCGGCAGGGCTGCTCTGAATCTCTTCTCTGCCCAACCTGTAGCTG
>NDXB01006950.1:0-35270 GCA_002631895.1 Agapornis roseicollis
CGGCAAACTTGCTGAGGGAGCACTCAATCCCACTGTCCATGTCAGCAACAAAGATGTTGAACATAGAATTATTTAGGTTGGAAAAGACCTTTAAGATCATCAAGTTCAACTGTTAACCCAGCACTGCCAAGTCCACTACATGTCCCTAAGTGCCATGTCTACATGTCTTTTAAGTACCTCCAGGGATGGTGATTCCACCACTTTCTTGGGTGCCTGTTCCATTCCAGGTTGCTGGACAGCCCTTGTGATGGAGACATTTTTCGTCATATACAGTCAAACCTCCCCTGGCACAATTTGAGGCTGCTTCCTCTCATCCTATCACTTGTTACTTGGTAGAAGAGATTGACTCTCATCTCACTACAATCTCCTTTCAGGTGGTTGTAGAGAGCAAAAAGGTCCCCCCTGAGCCTTCTCTTCCCCAGGCTAAACCACCCCAGTTCTGTCAGCTGCTCCTCATGGTACTTGTATACCAGACCCCTCACCCCATTACCCTTCTCTGGACAAGCTCCAGGACCTCAATGTCTTTCTTGGAGTGAGGGGCCCAAAACCAAACACAGGATTTGAAGAGCAGCCTCACCAGTGCTGATTACAAGGGGAAGATTGCTTCCCTAGTCCTACAGGCTATGCTGTTGCTGATACATGCCAGGAAAACATCGTATCTTCACAACATCATTGTAGCTCTCCTGAGGGCAGGTGCCCTTTCTTTCAAAGGTCATAAAACTATTTATTTTTTCTTTTTTCCTGAGTTCCAGCCAAAGCTCTCTGTTCATCTGTTCAGCCAGGCTGGGCTTCTTCCCTGCTGGCCCATCTGTATGGGGATGGCCTGCCCTGTACCTTGAAGATTTCCTTTTTGAAGAATGTCCAGCCTTCTTGGACTCCTTTGCCCTTCAGGACTTGCACCAAAGGAACTCAGCCAACCAGTCTGCTAAACAGGCTAAAGTCTGTTCTTTACAAGTCCAACTCAGCAGTTCGGCTGACCCCCTCCTTACTTCTGCAAGAACTGAAATCTATTATTCACAATCACTGTGCACAGCATGGCCTCCAACCACCACATCACCCACAAGCCTTTCTCTGTTCACAAACAACAGGTCTAGTGGGCACCTTCCAGTCAAGTGTTCCCAGTTTGAAAAGTGATACCCAATTGTTCAGAGTGCAAAGCCTTTGTTCATTATAAAAATAGGCACTCTGCCAAGTCAGTCACTACAAGTTTGAGGGGTTTTAACCCAAAACAAAATATCACATTGTTTGGTACTCGGAGACCTGACGAAGTGCTATAGCTCATAACTGCATGACCTATTGCTGAGATTCTTTTTTTTATTAGCAACTTATTTTTCTCTGAAGAAAGACCATGGTAGCGTACCTAAACCTCCAGAAGTACCAATGCGTATAATAGGAACATCTCTGCATTTTGCGTGGTGCAGAAGTTTAATTAGTTCATGAAGCATGATGGAAATGGAAGGGATGCCTATCCCGTGCTGTTGGGAAGAGAGAAACGAAAAACATCCTTTCCTGTGATACTGTAGCAGGTGACAGGTATGTGACTGCAACGAGCTCAGGATTATGCTGTGGCCTCTTTCCACTGATGACGCCAATTTTTTGAGACATCTCATGGTCTTTGTAACCTGTTCAGGTAAAAAGTCTAACCCTCTTCTCCTCCACTTGATGCTTTTAAGGCTCTTCTTATCAATAGAGCTGGTATTCATGCCTGGGGACCAGTACACCAGGCATACAAATGGTGTCTCTCCTTCAAGAAAGGTCTCCCCACAAGCACATCCCGATGTCTGAATGCTCCAAGGTCTTTTCTTCAGGTGCCCATCCCTATGCCGCATGCTGACTTCCATTCTTTGTCATGTCCTGCTTGTACTCTTGGAGTGGTGAAAGTCAGCAAGGACACCTTGAGCTTCTGCTTCTCTGGGTGCCTCCCAACCTGTCCTCACCCCACACCGGAGCACCTCTGCCCATGTTGCTGAGCATGAAGGATAGCAGATGGGTTTGTGCCTCTCGCTGAGGACCAGTTTAGGGGTCAGGCATCTGCCACGTGAAGCCTTGAACCTTGTAGGCCACCTGTCCTGCTTCCTGGCTCACATCACCCACCTTGAGGACACTCCATTCCCTGTGCCTGCCTGATTGCCTGTAAACTGTCCCCTCTACTGGCACCAGCCCATTCCCCATCCTCTGCCACAGCTCATCATGCCTTGCTGCCCCATCTCCACTGCCACTCTGCCAGGCTGGCAGATGTGCAAATCTGGAGCTGTCGAGGCTGCCTCTGCTTTCTGCCCAGCACTCCTGCACTTGATCATCTTAGTTTTCTGCTTCATCACTCAACCAATGTGCTTTTCTCAGCTTTACTTTTAGAAACAAAAGGTGTTTGGTGGTGTGGGGTTTGTTTTTTCCCCTGAAAAATGCCTCACATTTTTTTGGTTTTGCTATCCTGTTCAAAACCTGAAGGAACCATGTGTAAAGAAGCACAGGTAACGCATGCAGTCAGTTTTCACATTGCTTTGTCTCTTTTCATTTGGCTGTGAGACTGATGGTCTATTAGGCTTGTATCATGTTTTAAATATGAAAACTTTTTGCATGTTGTTATTCTGGAACATTGGCCTGACTTATTTGCCAATACCTAAAAAATTTATTCTCATTGTAAATATTCAAAGCAGGAAAATGTGCTCCTCCCTCTGGTATGTTTGAGTTCATTTGGGTTTCTAAGCAACTTGCAAAAATGTGATGTTGGCAGCTGCTCTGCATGAAGCATTTTGGGGGAGGCTTGCTGTATGCTCTGCCCGGCATCCCCTCACAGCAGCGGATGGCTTCCTCATTGGCATAAAACTGATGCATGGCCAAGAGCTCAGCATAGGCTTTTCCTCTAGCTGTGTCACAGCTGCTGCCAGAGAGGGGAATAGCAAAACTTGTGGGTTCTTTTTCCCCTGATATCCTGTCAGATTGATACCCTCAGGCGTTTCCATCGATCAGGTTTGGTTTGGTTTGGTTTTGTCAGAGTGACCAAATGTGAGCTCTGTCATGTGAGTGACGCTGTCTCCTGTTAATCAGATTCAAGACTAACCTTGTGCCTGAAGAAATGATAGCAGGACAATCCCTGGGGCATAAGCACTCACCAGCATAGCCTGTATTTGCTTTTTTATTTTGTGTGGTGCAAAAAAATCTTCTCTTAAAGAATAATTAATAATAAAGCAAGGCTTTAACTTTAGACCTCATGTCAGTGTAATACTTCCAGCAATATTTCATACTTCATGCATGGTGGGAAGTGGTCTTTGCCTCTCAATTGGCCAGGCTGTTGAGCTGAACAAAGTACTTCCATGTTCATTTTTACTACAGTGCTTTTTAAACTGAACATGTAGAGTGCCAAGAAATATCATTCAGACAGAAGAAGCTTTACCATGGCTGGAAGGTTGTACTGGTGGTAATGCCTGAAAATGAAAGGAATTAAAAACTCTGCTGGCAGGAGTTGTGGGAGATGGAGAGGGAAAGGTCATGCTAGCCACCCTCCCTGCTGCGGGGAGGAGAGAGCCCCATGCCAGCCTGCTGCAGGACCATGACAGCAGCAGTGGGCCCAGGGCAGGGGTTGTCATGAGTGCCTGGGATGGAAAGCACAATGTGGTACTTAAGCTAATGAAGAGCACTGGCCCAGCCCGGTACATGGCATAGCGGTCCGTCCCTGCACAGATGTCTGCCAGGTCCTCCCCATCGCCCGCCAGTTCCAGTTCCTTGTGCATGAGCTGGGCAAATACCCTCATCCTGTTTGGGCTACCACCAACACAGACAAACTGGATGTAAAACATGAATATGTTGGTATTTCTTAGCTAAAACAGGTACCAAGATTCAGTCTTAATTTGGCAGTGGCAGGCTATGCCAGACACATCTCCCCCTGGAGCACAGCAGGATGCTGCTTCCTCACAGGCAGCCAGGGGACATCAGAACAACTGAGGGTCTCAAACCCAAGAGTTAAGACTATATCCAAGCTGTTACTTCTTTAGGGTTGTGACTATGCTAGGTCCAGACACCGGTACAGCTGCATGTACTTGGGTATCTAAAGTACTTGGGAAAATCTAAAATATTTTAGCAAATTTAAGCTGTTAGTGTTCCTACTGATTGCAAAGCAAACCCAGATGTTAGAGTAGCTCATCATTTAATTTATTCCATCAACAGTGTGGGCTGCAATTAGCAAGTACTGCTGATGATAGAGAGGCCATAAAGTCAGGGAGGAAAAAGAACAAATTTTACATATTAAAGGATAAAATGCTCCCTGAACACAGGAGGGAGACCACAATGCTGCAAGGGCACTGATGCTGCTCTGGCTGCCAGCGGTGTGAGGGAGTGGGAAGCCCTGCATGGCAGGGCTGCTGAAGCCCTGGGGCACCACAGCTCTTCCCCTGTGCTGCTGGGGAAATGCCCCAATTTAAAATGGAGGAGGAGGCAGTCGTGACAGGCTGGTTTTGACAGCAGGTCTCAGCCAAAAATACAGCAACCTCTTTCTCATTTCCAGTAGATGATGAACAGATACTTTAGACAAATGCTTCCTCCATCTGTCCTCCAATATGGGGGCCAATATAAAACCAGTTCTATGGAACTGAACAGGTTTCTAAAAGGATAATTTTCTATTGGGATTTCTTCCCAGAACAAGCAAGGGCAGATGACCTCTGCCCAGGCTGCCCTGAGTCACTGAGTCCCTTTGCAGAGCAGCTGAACCCTGTCCCCAGTGGAAGCATCCAAGGCAGGAGGGCCCCAGCATGGGACAGCAGAGGTGTGAGATGAGGGGCTGGGAGCTGCCACCTCACTCTTTCACCTGCTATTTACCTTTATGTCCCCAAACATTGCTGGCAGGTTGTGCGTCTTGGTTCCCAAGTCCAAGTGATACAGAATGTCTTCTTCCATCGAGTCCGAGTGTGGGTTTTTAATATGGACAAGCCCGCTGCTGCAGGGAGATAGGGCAAAGATGGGTCAGGGGCACCGGGCTGTGCCCACAGGAATGGGGACAGGGGAGGATGGGGCATGGGGTGGCCTGACAGCTCTGCAAGAGGTATGCACAGTCCTGGTGTTAGATTGGGAATGGAACAGGGACAAGCCAACTCTGCCTGGCATTCAGGGTGGCTGCATTTCTGCTATTGGTAACCCCTTCAACATCTCTTTTATTATGCCTGTGTATTTGGCAAAAATGTTTCCCAGTATTTATGATCAATTTTGTCAATTGCAACCTTAGCTTTCTTTCATATAATTCTGCCAGAAATACCTAGCAGGTAATGTACTGTGCTATTTTGTGTGTGACAGCTTATTAAGCTCTTAGCAAATCAGGATTTTATATTTCTATTGTCCTAAATAACTGCCTAGCAGAACAAGTGCAAATTAAATTCAGATTCTGCAGGTAGCGGGAGGTCAGTTTGCCTTCTTTTCCCACCTGCTTTAATAGAGGAAAAGCAACCAAGTAACAATATGGGTCAGTTTTATAAATAAGGCTCAAACAAAACCCAGAGAACATTTTTCTTGTCTTATTAAAACAAATTCAAACCTTCCCTGGTTACTCACCCGGAGTAAATTGTTGTTTCAGTCATAGCGGGTCTACTAGAATCAGCTGAAAGCAATACTTTGCAGAAAAGGTAAGGAAAACACCCTGCTATTTCCTCGGCCGTTGGGGTTTGGAGCTCAGAAGAGGTTTTAAGAGCTCCGCAGGGGGTTAAATACCTTCTCTGTCTTTGTTGGGCTCCCAAGATCAACAGTGGGGGTCCTGCTCTGCCCGCTCCCCTTTGCCCCCTCAGGTGCGATGGGCTGTGGATTGGCTGGCTTTGCAGGTGTGTCACCGTCAACCTCAGCTCCTCCACTGCCGTGCTCGGCCTGAGGCCGGGGCTGGTGACCCGCTGGCCCCCGCAGTGGGCTCCGGGCACGTGTCCAGCACACGTGCGCAGCGGGGTGCAGGCCTGCCAGTCTCCAGCCACAGCTTCGTGCCAAGGGCTTGTCTGAGTTTGCTGCTGTGGCGCTGCTCCCCTGGGATGAGCTTCCCTGGATCCTGGGATTGGACTGGCACTCCCACACCCACTCCGGCCCCGTTTGGTGTAAACTGGAAACCATCCTGTTTTTATCTCGGGTGCACAAAGGAAGGGTTAGTGCTGCAGCAAACCTCCACAGGCTCTGTGAAGGAGTGACGGCGCATTAGGGCCGGCTGCTGCAGCCACAGCTCAACACCACAGGTGGCAGCTACAGCAGCTGGGGCTGTTCCATGGGTCTCCGTGTGAGTGCGGATTATCCCGTGCCAGGGAGCAGCTGCCTTGCGCCTGGTGCTTGCAGGCCCCAGATGTCTGTCAGTGTGGTGTCACCTGGCAGGGCGCTCAGAGGCCACACGCTGCCCAAGGGCTTGAGGGGGGTCTGGCTCCTCAACCCTGCACAGCCTATCTGAGCGTGGGGTTGCTGGAGGCTGAGACACCTTTTATGTTCTGAACTGTCATGGCCCTCCTGGGTAGCCCGGAAAGCCATCTGAGAAGGAAAACACAAGGTAAGTGTCAAAACTTGGATGTGGCCTGTTCCCTCTAGTCCCTGTCTTCACACTCCTAACTTAAGACAAGAAAGTGACTTGCAATAGACCTGTTTCTCTCATCGGGTAAGCTCCCCAGAAGGCAGCACTGCTCACTAGTACAGCAGTGCCTGGGTACAGCAATGGGCAGAGATAGGCTACTGCCATTCAGAAACGGGTCCTGAAGCAGCTAGTCCCAGCCTGGAGAGGCTGATTTTGTTCTTGGCAATGTTCAATGATATTTGTTCTTTGCACCCAACTTCCTCTCAGCTGAGGAGCCCTTCAGGATAGTCCATGGTCAGGGGTGCCAGTGGCAGGCTTGCCCTGGTCTGGGGGAGGCTGGGTGGCAGTGGGGCTGAAGGGGCAGTGCGGGCTGGCTCCCTGGGGTCTCTCCCCAGGGCAGAGCTTCCCTCAGCTCCGCCAGTTCAGGAACTGCTTTTGGTGTCACTGTGCCCCAGGCTCCAGTCTGTTCTCAGACATCTCCCCGCTAAGGACACAAGGAACCTCACACAGCAGTCTGATGTCTGCTGTGGGTGTCACAACAGTGCTTGGTGACTGTCCCCATGCGGGATGGGCCTGGGCAATATCTGTGCTCCACCACACACCACTGCTGGCTGTCCACAGGGCCATGGAGCATATGGTGGGATGTGGGGCATGCCTTAGCGTGCTGGATGGGGTCTGGGGAACAAGTAGCAGTGCCAGAGCAGTGGCTCAGACCAAAGAGCAGCATGGAGGCAGTGCTGCACTGTCCAGGCTGGGTCCCCTTGCTCACGGTGTGAACTGCAGGATGACAAGCAAGGCTGTGGGCACTTGGTCTCTGCCTCAGTGTTTCCCAGGTTCATCTTGTCAGCAATGTGGTGCTGTTTAAGACAGACGTGCACAAGTGACCAGTGCTCCAGGAGTGGGAGAAGACTAGAGAAACTGGTCCTGCTGCCTGTCCTGACACAACATGAGACATTGCCCTGGAAGATGTTTTAGGCAGCTGGCTGGAGGGACAGAATCAGGCATTTGCTATTGGCCTCTGGGAGTAGTAGATGAAAGCTCTGGTTAATTAGGTAAGTGCTAGGTAATTAATTACCATGGTGAACTGAACCAATAACCATGTCTGACTTCAGTGCAGATTTTGTTAACCGATGCTTTTGATCTGCTGCCATCTTGGATCACTTCTCTATGATTTATGTGATTGCCATCTCGGGTCCCCTGGCTGTTAAAGCAAATGCTCATCCTAGCAGTGAAATGCAGAGAAGCAAGAAGAGACTGCAGCAGTAGTCAGCACGCTCATGGCAGCCTTAATTGCCTACAGAGGTTTTTATTTATTTTTTTTTTTTTTAAGCTTTGACAACTTCTGTAATCGCAGCTGTGTGAACATGGCAGGGCCTGGCCAGCCACAGGCTTTGGAGACTGAACTGCTCAGCTACAGGGTGGGGACCAGGCATTCTCTGGGTGCTGGTGGGCTCCTGCTCCTGGGAGCCCAGCCTGACCACCCCGCTGTGCACACCAGGGGCAGCTGAGCAGCCCGGTTTGCCTCCTGCAGTGGAGCTGATGCCCCTGTGGCCCTGGTTCAGCAGCTGGTCCCTTGGCCTTTGGCTGAGTACTGGCTGCACCTGCACATCCGGGGTCCTGGACTGAGTGCCGGGCTTGTGACCTTGGGCAACCAGCAGGCCAGGGTTAGCCCAAAATAAGCACAAAATCCTGCTTGGCTATGACAGGCAGCTCTTCTGCGTCATGAGCTGTGATGTGTACTGCAAGGCTGGGCAATGAGGCTGCTGGGCTCGCCACCCTGTTCCTGCCCACCTCCCCTCCTGCTGCCACAGTGTTCCTTCATCTCTTGTACTGGTACTTAAGGACAACTTTGGCTTCTTTCAAAGTGATATGCATCCTTCCAGATGCTTTTACTGTCCGTGCATGGTGGTTTTCTTCTTTTCCATTTAGCTGGTTAATAAGCACTAAAAATAATTGAAAGAAAATCAAAGCACGATTGCCATCCATTCAAAGCTGTATCCCTAATTAAAAACATATTGTGTGTGGCCTGCTTGCAGCATAACATCTAGCCAGTAATGAGGCTCTATTTCACTAATGGGGCAGGGAAGGTAATTGCTGTAACTGAGGCAGCCTTTTGCAAGGCAAATACACATCCAAACCCTTAAAAGTGCATAATGCCATAAAAGCAAATAAGCATTACAAACCCGTGTTACCCAGAAAAGTGTAAATTGAGTATCTTGCCCAAGTCAGGGTCAGGATGGATCTGAAAAGGGATGAGAGCAGAGCCCTTATGAATATTTCAGACTTGGAGTTGGATGGCTGGAATGATTTCTGTGCTGGAATGAAGTTCTCCCCTCCCTGGATGCTGTTAACATATGCCTGCCAAAGATGACTTATTACCGATGCTCCAAAGCACTCCTGAAGAATAAGAATCTGGAGTCTCTTTCTTACTTCTAGAGTGCACCAGATTGCACCATGAGGTATACAGAGAAAAGTTTCTTTGAGGCAGTGCACCCATCTTCCACCTGCAGCCTTGAGCTGCCGTAAGTCACTCAGTGCAATTGCTGTGTTTTTCAGCATAAACCTCAACATTTCAGGCACGTTGCAGTTAAAGCAGTGATTGTCATGCAGATCTTTACAGTTTTGTCCAATTAGCATGATTTGATTTAGGGAGTACAATAAGGAAGGTTTGCTACTTGAAAGCGGCAGCTGTAAACACTTTGGGGAGGTGAGATCACGGTTTAGGCTTCCCACAGGTTCACTGGCTTCCCACAGGTTCACTGGCTTCCCTCGGCACACGCTCATTTGGTAGAGGGAAGCAAGGCTCTCCAACCCCACTCCTGCCTTCAGCATGGCTCTCTCCACAGTGGAAACACTTCCCTGCTGGGGGCTCTGATCCCACAGGAGGTGCAAAGCTGGGCATGAGCGCTGGGTTCTGCCCCTGCCTGTATGCTGGGATCCGCTCACCACATGCCCTCCAGCCACATGCTGTGGAGGGGCTGGATCCAAGGCAGTTACCCAGCCATTGTCAAGAGGCTAATTTGGCACACAGGACCCATATTATTGTTGTGGATGCACGAAGGAGAAGGAACAGCTTGTGCATTGAGTCCGGATGAGTCTGTGTGATGTGTGGGCTCAAAAATCACCTGATTGCAAAGGGAGCACAGCTGGTAGGGGAAGAGTGGCACACATCCTAACCCTGCTCCATTGTTATCCAATAGCTCCAATGCTGACTTGAAATCCAAAGCCCCAAGAGGATTTGGAGGAGGAAGGACCCTGGTCTCACTCTAGCACAGCAATGTTTTCTCCTGTGAAATGCCAGCTCTGCAGTGGACTGAGCCCATCCGTGGGCTCTCTACAACCTGCAGAGCACTGCTGGACAGGGACTGTAAACTGTCTCATGATAAAACAATTTCCCAGAGCACACGGACAACTTCTTAAGCTAAATATTTACTTACGAACTAAAAATAATACCCCAGCACACCCAGCTGTTATTTGTTACATCCTTGCCCGGTGGTCAGTGAAACCCCATCCCCGACCCACCACAGCCCTCTGCCCCGGCGTGCCCTGTTCTCAGCAGGGACTCCCCTGCACCCTGCATGTGCCAAGGGGCAAGATTTTTCAGGGTGGCCCTGCTGAGTGAGCAGAGACAGAAATCTCCTGGAACAGTAGGCTGAGAAACTGTGAGTAGGCAATGTTCCTGGTGGTGTTTGTCCCTGCTGTGTCCAAGGTAAATGGAACAAGCATGTTCTTTTTAAGTAAACACAATTGCATCAAGAGAAACAGTTGACTAGTGCGTTTGGCTTCCCAGAACTGATGTTGAGAGGAAGGGATAGCAGCTGCTACGGCTGCACAGATTTTGGCACCTGGTTCTGTGCAGGTCGGCTTGCTGCCCAACCTGTACAGAAAGTCACTCACACTTGGTTCTCTCCTTTGTAATTACTTTTCTCGTTGCAGTTCTCCTTTAGGACAGCTTTTAATATATCCCAACTAAAGCATGGCTGTTCTCTCCCACCGTCTGCAGGGCGACTCGTGCATTGCAGGCATGGCTTCCCTACCTGCTTGCCATGACAGAGGCTGCAAGAAGGCAAGGGGCAGGAAGGGAAAGGCAAATATTTTCCGTTGAAAGGGACCTACAATCACCATCTACTCCAACTACTTGTTTTCTTCTTTTGCAAAGCAAGGAGAGGAAGTGAGGATGGTGAGAAGCAGAGATCATTGCCCCAAGTGAGTGTTTGTTTGTAACTGATTCAGAGCTAAATTCAGACTTTCTGAGTGCCAGGCAGTAGAGCTGTTAGCATATGTGCTAAAGGATGACAAATAAAGCATGGTGAAGTGTACGGCAGAATAACATATGGCAATCTAGACAGGCTCTCAGCAAGAGAAGAGCTCAGGAGAGCTAGCGCTCCTGCACCCATCCAACACCTCTAGTCATGTTAAATGTTATTTTAAAATAGACAGCCGCATGTCAGCCTTTGCATGGCAGAAAGACACTGCTCCTGCTGTGTCCTGCCTGAGCTGCTGTAGTGCCTGCTCCGAGCAAGCCTGAGCAGTTTCATCTCAAGTCAGCTCATTCCTGATGTCTCTCCTGCGGCACTTCTGTTGCAATGCCGTGCTCCCTAAAGCTGATGATAAGCGCAATACTTGGGCAGTCTGGAAAGCAGCCCTCATCCATGAACGAAGGCAGCAGGCTGTGGGTGCTGGGGCTGGACAGGAGGGGACAGATTGTGCTCGTAGCAGGAGCAGGCTCTTGCACCACCGTCACAGCAGTGTGTGCGAGCCCATGCTCAAACAAGTGCATTAGTGTCAGCTTTTAAATTAGCAGATCTTGCTCGTTAGCAGAGAGCTTATGAAAATTCACAATCTAAGAGATGTCTGGTGTATTCCTCTAGTAATGATTTCTGGCAATCAACATAAAGGAACAGAAAAGGCACTGGGGAGATTTTTTACCTGACAGAAGCAAGGCTATGTGCCAACAGTAGTACAAAGCGTTCCCTTTCCCTGTCCCTGGCCCCTGCCCCTTCCCTTCACTGTGCTGCAGACCCAGAACACCAAACAGGGTGGGCAAAATGTGGATTTTTATCAACTGTCTGCTCTGGTTCTTTGTTTTGCCTTACTTATTATTGGTATAAATCTGTTCCTGGCTTTGGGAGAAACCGGTAAAACGCTCTGAAGAAACCAGGCACCACAAATCCTCAGGGCATTACAAGTAACTACAGCTTGTCAGGACATGTTTTCCCCTGGAGTGAAACGCCGTCATAAGCCCATTTATTTCAGGCAAAAATCAGCTGCCTTAAATTTGCAGCTATGCAACGAGTTGCTGATCTGCCTGCATTTGCTGTGCCAGAGGAGCTGAGCACTGTGGCTTCACTGCAGGAATATTTCTTGGAGTTGTGGACAAAGTTGAATTGCTTTTCTCTCCACATCCATTAAGTTACCTTAAGCATGGCATGCTGGCTCCCTCCTGGGGCTGAGCAGGGAGTCTGTGCTCTGCAGACACCTTTCTGTCAAAATCCTTTCTGGGCAGATGAGAGGTGCTGTGCCCACACTCCGGGGTGTCCTGCCCTGCTGCAATAGGCTCCCGAGAGGTACAGGCCCAGGGCAGCAGCCATGCACCCTGGCCTATGCTCCCATGCTCTGGAAGCACCAGGCTGGTCCCTTGTGTGCCTCAGGAAAAGCTGCTCCCATTGGGCTTAGACCCACTGGTTTGAGTAGGTACTGGCTTTGCTGCTGGAGCATGGAGCACTGCCCCAGCCCTGCCTGGCTCCATCGGTCCTGGTAGCCTCAGCACAGGCAGCCATACAGTGTTTACGCCTGGACTCCACTGCTGTCTCCACAGCCAGCAGTGTGAGAGTTTATTGTAGTTACTGCGTTATCACTGCTGCCCATCTGTGCCCTTCCTGGACAACTTCCTTCTCTGGCCCAGCACAGAGCATCAGCTTCAACAGCAAACATTGGTTTTGGCGTATTGCTTCTCCGAATGTAGAGTTCCTTTCATTCCTTCATGCATGATGGCAATTAAAGTGAGAAGAAAGATCAGCAGTGGGATTATTTGGATGCGGAGACTTCACGCCCAGGCTGAGTTAGGTTTCACCTTCCTTCCTTCACTGCTTTTTGTTCCTACTCACTGCAGCCACAAAAAGTGTTTTGAAAGCTTGAGGGCAGCGCAGCAGGTGAGCCCACACAGGGGGGTTGGGCTAGATGATCTCCAAAGGTCCCTTCCAACAATAATGATTCTGTGATTCTGTAATGAAAGACTACAGGGATTTGTTTCTTTTTAAAGACCTGTGTGTTAACCAGAGGCTCGGGGACGACCCTGCTAAGGTAAGGGCAGGAGGAGGACAGTTGGGCCCTGGGCACAGTAGGCCGGCAGCCTCTGGTCCCCTGTTTACCTATTTCACAACAAATTCCATTTCCTCATGATCTGACGGGAGAGCCGAGCAGGCAGCATGCCCAGGCTGGGCTCTCACAGCCCCATCGCACACACCCTTAGCCAGGCACTGTCCCTGAAGCACAGCAGATTCTGCAGTCAGTGCTCCCCACAGTGTCACCACTGTGCTGATGGTCCCAGCCGTGGCACCTGTGGGGTTGGCAGTGCTGAGCTGCTGGCCATGAGAGCACTCAGTGAGGCGATGGATGATGAGGTCATTCCTGTTCTCTCTTGTATCACGGTTGCACTCTTGGCTAGCCTGCCACTTCCCTGCTCTTGCTGCCAGCAGCACTCTTCTTCCGCCCCTAAGTAACCTGTGGCTCCTGCCAGACCTCTCCCATTGCCCTGTGGTTCGTTTGTTATCCTCACGCTGCCTCAGCCAGTAGCACAGACAATAAGTATACTTTATCCCATAAATCATTCCTGTTCCAAAAGGCAATTTTCTTAAGTGCCTGCTAAACATGGTGGTGGCGTTGCAGTGCTGTACAGTTGTCACTGCTGTTGATCTCCATACTGTAGCTGGGATTCTGGTGCCTGGAACCAGTTCATCTGTCATCCTGACCTGCCTTGTGCCCTTCTGTGCAAAAGCAGCTCCTGCCTTGGCTGACCCTAGTACCACTCTGGTGGCAGCTACAAGCTTTGTGGCCTGGTGAAGGGAGTGGTGGGGTCTGAGGAGGAGTGAGCTGTGATGATGGAGAGCCCTGCTTAGGGCCACATTGGAGCAGCCCCAGCAAGGGCTGTGTGTCTGCCCCCTCCCTGCTGCAGGTAGTGTGCAGACACATCATGGCTGAGGGAAGAGAGCGACCTTGGATTGCTTTGCCACTAGCAATCACAAATTGGTTCAGCAGTGTGCCAGAGCAGGGACATGAAAGCGAGCACAAAGCAGAGGCGGCAGCTGTTTCTTCTGCACAGCAGAGCAGAGTCCTAGACTTCTCTTTCTTCAGCCCTCACAAGCAGAAAGCCTGCTACGGGGTCAGGTGTGAGACCTCTTTTTCTTCCAAATGCACAGATGCTTGTAGATGATAAAATGATGGTTTGTACTCAGAAGCAGGAGCTGAAGGAACAGCCTCAGGACATAGTTTTGTTAATTGGTAAAGACATCAGCTCTGTTAAATTTCTGTCCCTGCTTAGAAACTGGCTTGTATGAGCTGACCCAGTGGGGGTTGTTGGGGGTTAGGTACCTGCCCTGTGCCAGGGCATGTACCCGCCATGGGGGTGTGGGGCTGGCATGGGCTGGGAGCTGTTTGCAAGCACTGGGATGAGTGTGTCCACCATAAACTGCAGCTGAAGGCAGTGCTGGCAGCAAGAAGCCACAGACCAGCAAAAGAGGCAAGGCTTGTGGAATAGGGTGGACACTGCTGGGTGTAATACGGGTGGTAAAAGGGACGTTTTGATTTTGAACAAGAAAACTGTTGCCTGCAGTATGTGCAGAAAACAAAAGAATTAGAAGTATTATCTTTTTAAGCTAACAGGTTTCAAGAAATGAATACCTGACTTCATTATGAGTTCCCAGTCTTAACAGGAACAATCTGCAAGATCCTGAATAAGGGCTGTATTTAACCCAATCCTGAAAAATCAAAGGATATTCTCGACTTAATTGTTAGTATTTTCTGTGGTGCTCTGTCCTATGTGTTGCCTAAAAAATGGTATGTCTGCACGGGTTTGTGTTGTTTATGCATCATTCAGTGTGACAGGGAGGGAAGTGCTGGGGACAGTGGCTCAGGAGCTAGTGACAGAGATGTAGAGGGAGAGCTGGCTGGAAGCATTTGCTGCAGGGCCAGATCTTGCTGTGCCCCAGGACAGGTGTGAGACATGCAGAGCAGCATGAAGGTCCCAGGGCTGCCAGGTCTCTCCATGGTCCCCCTCCAACCACCTCTTGAAAGCTCACCAGTGGTCCAGCTGCTGTCCTGTCCTATACAACAAGAAACTACTGCAAGGTTTCACCATCAGCTGCCTGCTTTTCTGTGCCTCTTTGTACTGGAATTAGCTGCTCCAGTCCTTCATAAACTGTAGGGACACCATCACCAGCAAGTTCTCAGCTTGCTCCATTCCCTCTGCAGCCAGGAGCAGCCCCTTCCTGGCCAGCTCTCCCCGTGGCCCTGCATTCACTGATCATCTGCTGAGAGCATCCACAGAGGCTCATGCAAAATGCACATAGATGAAATGCTGCCTGGTTTGCTCAGATGGAGCAGAGAAGCAGTTCTCCCTCACTCGAGAGACCAGCTGGCATGAGAGCATATATGGGCTCCATGGTGCTCCCTGACTCTTGCTCCTCTCTGCTTGCTCCTTTCATTCCCAGCATGTTCCTGCTCTCCAGGCTCTGAATCCAGATAGTGCCTGTTGTTTGGGGTTTTTTTTCTTCTTCTTTTTTATTTTTCCATGGGTATTTTCATCCTTTTGTCCCTCTCTCAGGCTTCTGAGTGCGTCTTACAGATGCTGGTGCCTGTGGATGCAGGCAGGAGAGAAAGCTGAATGGAGATTTCAACCACAAGAAGACACATGACACAGGGCGGAAGCAAACTTCATAAAGCCACTGTGCTTGTCAAGCACAATCACAGCTCAAAAACAGGAGGAGAAAAAATTTCTCCTTAGGGGGCATTTGGCTGACTGTGCCCCAGCCCTGTCTCTTACCAGCTGTGAGCTCCTGCCACCATGCCCTGCACTGATGGGGTGCCTGTGGCTACTTCAGGGCTGGATCATGGGGACATGGCAGCATGGCTGGGCTTAGTGGTAGCTGCTGCGTTGCTCTGTGTGCTAAATTTATAGCTCTGATTTTTCTCTTTTCATGGCTGCTCAGACAGTTTCCTATAGCCCTGGGAGATTAGGGGCTTTCAAGCAGTGATGAAACTACACAAGCTCCATTATGTTAAAATAAGGTGTCCAAACCTAACCTTATACAACTTTATTGAGATGGAAGCACATAAAGGGAATAAATGCTGCTTTCAGAGGAGATGTCCTGGTCCTGCCAGTGCTGCCTCTGTATTTCAGGGCCTTGTGGACACACGTGCAGGAGCATTGCAAAGCCATCCCTGCCTTTCTTCCCTCTTTCTTCCCTCTTTCGTGCACCCAGTCCAAATCAAGCAGACTTGTGTTTTTGAGGATTTCAGATGGATCCTTTCCTTTTCCCTGTATTTATCATTTCTCTCTTTTTACACATCTCCTTTCTCATGCTTAACCATGTGTCCCCATGGACTTTCCCCATCTTCTCCACAAAGGCTGGAGGTGGGTTTGTCCTGCACTGCTCCCCAACCTGCTGTCCCACTCCACAGGCTTGGGAGTCCAAGGCCTGTGACAGCACTGGACAGTCAGAGACCATGCAGCTGGAGACAGGTGAGAGAAGCTTGAGAGGGGTTAAAAATCATGATATGAAAATCAAACTGGTTTCTTACAGCCTTCAGGACATACCCTTGCTGTTCTCTGCAACTCTGAGGACCAGAGACCTACCTTAATGCAAGTGATCTTGCAGCTCCATAGCTTCACCAAGGTTCTTAAGGTTTAAAATCACCAGTGTGAGGATTCTGCTGAAATCTCACAGCCCTCAAAGGCAGAGATTTAGCAAGCCACAGGCTAAGCCTGGAGGCCAGAGGGAGGCAGGAATGGGGCCTTAAGTGTCCTCACAGGTATGTGAGCTGAATTTGGAAAATGAATGCAGAGGGATGCTGTGGCGGACCTGTGTGCCACAGCATGCCCTTGGAGAAGGGCTGTGTGGAAACTGGGCTGTTGGCAGTGCTGCCAGAGAAGAGGCTTAGGAAGCGCATCCCTGTGCCAGGACCTGACTGCCAGGATGGCAAATCATGACAGTGCCCAGTGGCTTCTGGGTGGGTAGGGTGACACGGTACTGAGGTCACAGGGTGCTGGAGGACAGCCCTGCTTCTTTCTTACCCTGCAAACAATGCTCCGAAAGACTTTTCATCAGTGTGGCCCTTCTGCATAAACCCAAATTACCTACAGATGGAATTAAATGGGCCAGATGACCCCCAAGGTCCCTTCCTTATCCAACCCTAGTATCTCTGAAGGCTGTAGATGTGAGGCACTTTTGTGCCCCATTTGCACACTAAGACAAGGGGTTTCTGCACTTTGCTGTGGGAGGCGTGGCACTGAAGGGCAAGTAGCTTTGGTCATTCGAGAGCTGCGGTAATTCTCTGGAAATAAAGTTTTGGCATGTCCCATTTAATTTTTTTAAGTGTTTGTGCCAAGCACTTACTGGATGCAGATGAGAATTGTGCAATAAAGCATATAAATATCCCAGAAGAATCACAGGTTATCTTAAAACTGTTCCAGACTGGCTAAGTATTTATTTATGAGCAGTCACGTTAAGTCCCTGTTACATGATGTTCATCTGATCTTCAGATCTGTTCATCACCCTGAACGTCATCCACAAAACTGACCTGCCAGGTTTTTTCTTTTCTAATCTAACATGTGAAAACCTCTAAGTTCCTCTGTTCTTATACCAAACAGAGGAAACTAAAGGGCTTGAAACAGTCTATTTTTATAACATTGAGCGTTTTAAACAGATGAGGTACTAGAAATTCATTAGAAAACTAAATAAATGACACATGAAGCCAGGGCAGAAACAAGTAGGTCAATAATTTGACCTCTACAACTCAGAAAAAAAGAGGTTCATGCATTTTCATAGTCATAAAGCTGAGAGCTCTGTGACTGACTGTTTCTCAGCCTGCATAGGATGTGCCAGGATGGGTAAAACAAAGGCTTGAGAAGAAAACAAAAAATAAGCCAGAAGAAAAGTCTTGTGAACAAGTCAGTATGTGACTGGGTTTGTTTTTTTTCCTGCATGCCCAGAGGTACCAGTGGCTACCAGATGGTTAGATTCTCCTGTTCTAGGTGTAAACAAGACAGTGGGCAGGGTGGCTCTGGTCCATCCTGGACAGTCCCCAGAATACAGGCCAGGGCACCTGCGGGTGGGAGGGTTTCCGCTTCCATCACAGGCACCCATCCTACTGCGGAAGCTTAGCACAGAAGCATGGCATTATACAAACTGGGCTGCCAGCCTGCATCACTCTAGTCCTGGCTGACTGGCATGTGGGAAGGCTGTGGCACAGCATCCAGTTACTGAGCTGCAGGATTAAATGCAGCTATAGCAACGGTTGGTAATGATGGCTATAAAGGCCCCTGCACAACACCGCAGGGAGAGAACAAGGAGTACGGGACAGGGAATCCCCTCAGCCAGGAGGCCTTTCCCGTGAGCCCATCCAGTTAGCAGCTGCAGGAGAGACAAGGTTTGAATCTCTATCTCCAAGGACAGCATAAGGAGGTTTTTGCAGTGATTTCTCTGGCAGGGACATGACAGAGTTCCATACCTTGGCACTGGGTGTGAGTTTATCATCAGAGGACCTGTGTGGTGGAACACCTTGCTGACTTTGGCAGATGTTGGCCTTGCAGCACAACTCTTAGAGGAAACTGAGTTGTCTATGGCAGGGCTGGAAGGGACCCAAGGAGATTGCCTGGGCCAGCCCCATCTGAATCAAGGCTGTTGTGTGAAGTCAGACTCCATCTGCAGTCTTGGACAAACTAAACCATGTATGCATATTTCTATATTCAGATATTTCAGCAATTCAGTTTGTCATCATTCCAGCTGTTGTGCAGATATGCATGCTTGTTAAATATGCATAAGCCATCAGAGAAACTCAGTACCTTCATAGGCTGTCATGTGCCAGAAAAAAAAAGAGTTTCAGATGTAGAAAGAGCGCTCTTGTGACTTTCTTCATGATATAGTCAAATCTACTTGCAGCGCAAGAATTCCGTTTCCTGTTGTTCAGGAACATGAAAATTTACTTTACAGCAGTGTCTAGCACTGAGTGGTGTGATTTTGAAATGGGACATTTAAGAGTAGCTACATTTCATGAGGCAGGAATTTAGATAAATTACCCCTCGGACCCACAGCCAGCCCTCACTTACATGGGTTTAAATCTGAACCAATTCAGCTTGCAGTTCCCATGCAGTAACACCCTGCCCATGTTCATGAGATCTGAAATTAACCTTTCATAGCTTTGTGTGCTGAAACAATGAATCAAAGTAATGCCAGTCCTGTAAATGCAGGGGTGTGACCAAGGGGTTGCACAGAGCGCACTTATGGCAATGCTTGCCCCCTGCCCAAACCTGAACTCAGGCTCCCATTTGCAATCCCAGAAAGCACAGGAACTGACCCCCAATCCACAGGGAAGTTGTGAAAAAACAGAACCAAAGAGTCAGTGCAGTGGGACAGAACGCACCTGTCTAGCAGCACAATGGAAACCAGGCTGTTCTACTTGCAGTACCCCACAGCAGCATGCAGCAGACATTGCCATCAGAGTTAATGGTTAACCTCCAAAACAACTGGCACCGATACATATTCAAAGCCAAGGTATTTGGGGTTGACCCATGGAAACGCAGGAGCTGGTAGAATCAAGCTGGCCTGGGCGAGGTGCAGTGTGTGCAGGCTGCAGTCAGCAGTGGTCGGGTTTAGAACAGGAAAACATGCTCAATCGCACCATGTGGGCTGGGACTGTTGGCAGTTTTCACACAGACCATTTTCCCATTGTAAAATGCCAATCTGTCAAAAGCAAACACATTTCAGTGAAGAGAGTCCATTTTGATGAATTTCCACATCAGCAAAATACCTAACCAAAGAAATGATTCATTAATGTCATCCCAAGCTGACATTTTCAGAACATGATGTCTAGACTGCCATATAGAAACTTTATTACTTTGAAATATATTTCTTCTTATACTAGAAAAGTCCATTTAAAAAAAGTTGTAATTGTAGCACAGTGCTTTGCTACACTAAAAAGCCTGCCTCTCCCCAGCGCAGCTCTGATTGTAGGAGAAATACTGAATCTTTAACTTCCACTCAGTGAGGGGACAGAAATTAATCAGCATTGCTGGCAAGAATGGCATTTTGTACCCCACAACGGGCATAATGAGTCTAACAACAGTTCTGCATTGCAGCGCACCAAGGCTCCGTGCAGCAAGTTTGCAAGGTCAGAGGGGCTGTGCGTGCCCAGGGCTGTGCCTGCCTGAGGTTCTGGGTGGCTGGGGCTGTGCCCTGACTGCGCTGTGCTCTGGCCCAGAGCACTGTGTTCTTTTCCCCATACTGCCCAGGCCATCTCTGTTGATGGATGGACCCAAGCTGGTGCTGAGATTGGCTCCAGGGATGCACTCCTGGTGGCCAGTCCCAGCCTTCAGTGATGGGTTTGTTGCATTTCAAGAGGAGTCTAAAGAATGAGAAGCATCTGTCTATAAATGGAGCCTTCTTGGCAAAGCCACCTAATCCAGGATCCTTAGTTTCTTACGGAAAACATGACAGAGTTGTTATTTTTGTAATTCCTTCATAACTCTCCTGTTCTATGAAGACTAGACAGATCCTGCAGAAAATTAATTCCCTCAGCCCTGGGACCAGCTCTGAGATGGACCCAGGGATGATTGTGGGCACACTGGGCTGTGGGACTCAAGACATCCCACTGGCATAGGCACTGATCACCTTGCCCAGTGCAGCCCAGGCATTTTAGCCAGGACAAAACGGTGTTACCATTTTGCTACTTGGTCGAAGAGCCTATTTCTAGCTACACTCCTCTTCTAATATGTAACACTATTGTGCATTTTCTTCTTGTGGAAAGGTCAGAATCAGAAGCAAAAGCCTGCAGTGGGAGGCAAGCCTCTTTAGCACCCTGCATTTGAATGCAAAAGTGTGTCATCAGCAGAGCTGATGCACTGTGTATGAAGAAGTATTCTAAATACCTTAGTAGTCATTTAAAATTATAGGCACAAAACATTAAGCTCCATGAGATGAAGTGCAGGGCAGACCTGCCAGGAGTACATAAGCCTCATTTGCAGCAGGACATGCAGTGCTTGAGGCTGGGAAGGGTCCCCTTGGGCTCCTGGGACCCTCCCTGTGCCTTTGGACACTCTTAGTGACTATCTGCCTGTTCCAAAGCCTGGGCTCATGTGAGTAGCTTTGTCAGGCTCATCTGTTCTGCTCACTCCTCACTGCTGAATACTGGTGTTGATCACAGCAAAATTTACTTCTGTTTCTGGTTGTTAGTGCCTAGGAAAAAAATGTTAGTTAATGAGTGAATTAATGACGAATTATGCACCCTATTTGCTAAGAGTTAATTTTCAGAGCATATTTTCACACGCTTTTTAGCTTCTCCGGAGCAAGGCTAGAAGGGAAGGAGACAGGTGCCACCTTGTGTGGAAATGCTTCTCATGCAGTAGGCACGCAGAATTTCTTCCCTTTTTTTTTTATTGACCACATCTTTGACAAGCTCTTACAACTGAAATACAGCCAGCTCTTTATTAGACCATGCCAGCTGTTTAAAAATGCACAGTGGCACAGAACCACTTTCATTGGCTGTCTCTGGATGGACTAGACCCATTCATTTCTTCTTAAGGCTTGCAGCATTGCATACACAGTTAAAGCAAGCTGAAAACCAAATGACAAGAGACAAGTGAGACTGGGACAGCCACAGGGTTAACCGAAGCTGTCATATTTTTCATCAATTTCTGCTGTGACATTACCCCCATGATGTGCAGTGCTTTCTGCACTGACTAGCTGTAGGTGCCTCAGCACAGACATTTTCTGTGAAGAGTGGCTTGTTCAGCAATGCAGCAATGAGCCCGATCTGCCCCGTGGCAGGTAATCCCCAGGCTGTGCGTTGTACTGTGGAAGGGGAGACTGCTCTTGGTATTGTGCACTCTGGCCAGGCCAGCTGGCTGGCTGCACCACACACGGGGAACACACATGTTTGCATGTGTCCAGGGTCTCCGAGCATGTGGGGACATTTCAGTGCTGTTCATCAGAGATGCTCTGGGGTATTGCATTGCTCTGCAGCCAGCAAAGGCTCAACCAGGCTATGCATCAGGCACACTTATCGCTGCTGCCAAAGACAGCAGCATCTGACTGAAGGCAGGAAAATAAACAATAAAAGCAAATCAATGGACGTGCTGAAGAGTGTCATCAGAACAAATGTCCTGTAGCCAATCTGCTAAAAGCCACCTGAGGAAACATAATGTAAAAGTGCGGAAAACAGAGCCATTCAGATGGTTCTTGAGCTGGGGCAGGAGCAGGCTTTCCTTCCTGACATGGTGCAGCTGATAATGAAGCAAACTTATGGGAAAAATCATTAAGGGCTAGAAGTGGACAGTGCTGGCACTTCTGCCTTTCACAGCACTGCTGGGAGGGAAGAGCAGTGTGGATGAGCCAGAGGGAGGACAATGGGTCCCTCTCACCAGCCTGTGCATCCAGCCTTTGGCAGAGCTGAAACTGGAGCACCGTGCTCCATCTTCTCTCCCTGCTGTTAATCTGTTTTGGTTATTAATTACTTGTCCTACCATTGCCATTTGGCTTACTTGAATGGCCTTGGGGCACCTCTGTGCTACAGTGCCTTTGCACTGAAACAGGCATTGCAGCTCTGAAAGCCTCGATGCCTGTTTCAGCCTCACCTTGTTTGTGCTGCAGGCACTGTACAAACTCCTTCTGTAAAGCCAAATCCAGTTTCCAGTGTAATTATTTATGTGCTAGCCAGCAGACCTGGCAGGCTAGGCAGGCATGCTGATGAAATGTCAGTCCTCACACAAGCTGGCAGTGCATCTCTGTATCTGCAACAAACCCGCTAACAAATGTTTACATTCCTGCACTCACCTCCAGCTCTAGCAGTAATTATTTTATCAAGGTGATAAAAATAGCAGCCTTTAAGACAGCACTAGCAGTAGACCAGAGCTGTGTATCCCAGGCCTCTATGAAAAATTAAGGCACCTGCTCCTGCACAGGAAATGTCCACTGCCAAGGAGATGTGGAACTGGTGGCATGGGGACACTGCTGTGCAAGGTCAGACCCCAAGCAGCTTTTCCAGGCACCGTACTGGCTTTCCCCTGCAGCTCAGCATATCCTTACACTGCACAGAGAATCCTTGTCCCTCATCCTGACCACCACCATTGACCTGATCAGCCGCGCCAGCCTTGGTGGCAACACCCATGCAGAGCAATCACTTTGCAAACTGCAGGCATTTGGGCTAGACCCAACTGAGCACCTGGGGACAACATGGGCAGCTCAGGTATGGGCTGCAGGCTGGACTTGGATAGGGCATCTATGAACCTGGGGGTTGCAGTTGTATTTGCCTACAAAATACCAGCTCAGGGTGTTGACCTCTACACAAAAGAGCATTACTCAGTTTCACCTTTACTAGATAAGGTGCAGCACAGCAAAAGGCTCTTAAGCGTAAATGCTTCAGAACTGATTTTAGTAACTTTATGGGGTTTTTTTGAGAAAATATGCTAATTTTCTTCTGCCTTCATTAGAATAGAATTTTTAATTAAATGGCACTAAAGCTAAATAAGCAGCACCCATCCAGAAGAGCACTTCCCTTTTACTCCCTTTCCCCTGGGATGTGTTACTAGTTCCAGTCATGGTCACTTGGTACTCCAGGACTTGTTATCCCAGTGCAGCCAAGGGAAATCACAGCTTATGCTTTCTTCCTGCTGTGTTTCCAGTTTTTGTAATCTGTGTACTGAGCATGAGAAGGCCACAGGTGACACAGGCAGGGAGCAAAACTTGATGTAGTGCGATGCTGCTGGTGCACCAGGCCTGCATGTGGACAACTGCTGGGTCTACAGTGGAAACCCAGTGAAAATCCCAAGCAGTAGAGAGAAGCCCTGCCCTGCAGCTGGTCTGTAAACATGCCTTTAGGTCAGTTTCATTGCTTTGGGCAGTAACTCATGCTTTTAAATGCCAGCACTGTTAAGGTTGAATCTTTGTGGAATGGTGGCTCTGGTGTCTTTTTCATGGAGGAGACAAGTCAAAGAATGGAAAACTAAGGCAGATTGGTGAAAGCTGCTCATCTGTCCCTTTGTTCTCCTAGCAAAGGCGATACATGCTGGCTGTGCCCTGAATTTAAGGCACTCCTCACTGCTGCCCTCCTGCCTGGTCAGTGCTATGCCTGGTATGACTCTGCTGGCTTATTTGTCATCCCAGGTAATGAGACAACCTCAATTTAATTAAGTATGTCAGGGCAGACAGCCTACCGATTGATCCAAAGAAGAGCCTGATTTCAGCCTCACAACTTCAGGTCAAGTTATGTATGAGCTATTAACTTCTCTAATTCCCAAATATCCAACTACACAGGATTATAATGTGGCAGGAGACTCGTGTGTTACATGTAGCGTATTTTCTGTGTAGTTGTTCTTTGTTTTCATATATCTATCTCTCACTTTCGTAAATTATGAAAGCCCTTCCTTTATTTGGTCAGCAGTTGTGATTCTATTGTTCATATGAGTCTAGGATTATCAGCAAATCTTTAAAGTTTCCTTACTGCTTTGCAAAAATAAGTTTAAGCCAAATAAATCATGTTAAGGCCAGTAGAGTAAAGCATCATTTTTACAGCTATGACCTGGCTTTATTTCTTACTTCATGCTTGCACTCCTGTCTGCTGAAAGCAGCTGCCGTGGGGGGGGGATGTTATACAACTGTTTGTAACTGCTTCCCATTCCCTACACCCGGCTCACCCAAGCACTCTTTGGAGCTGAGCTATGGCAGCGGCACTTTGCTATGAACCACAGTATATTTCAGCTGTGTTTTACCATGCGTGTGACAACTGTGCTCTGCAGAAAGGACCCTGCAGATTAGCATCCAGATGGGTTGCTTTGAGCTTGTCCAAGAGAGAAGGACATTAGTCAGGCTGTAGCTTCATCCATGCCAGTCATGGAAGAAATGAAGAAATCTGGAACCTTGCAAAGTGCTTTATTTAAAATATAATGGTATCTCACAGCACATGCTGCCCTTAGCTGTGTTAGGCTGTCACCCTCTGATATTTTGCTGGGTTATTTCTGTCACATCCAATATTAACAGACATTCTCCTTCTTTCCCTTTCCAGCTGTTCAGAAGCATCACAGTGAGCAGACTTGGGTTCCTTGTCCTGAATCAGAAGATGAATTACACATCTTCCCTTCACCAGCTACCTAATCAGCTGTTGGAGAGGAAAATAAAAATGGTGCCTGGCTTTGTGAGAATTGATTTATAAGAACTACCTTCATGCTGAGGCTGCCACCCTTTTTACTTCAGAGGAGCTGCTAAGGACCTATCATCTGCTGCTCTGGTCTCATGCCCTGTGCTTTAGAAGCATTTGAATCACTTTCTCTGCTTGGCAATGTTGTAAAAAGGTGGGCCAAGCCATCATATCCAATACCCCCTCTCACGTCTAGGTCTTAATTTGGCTACTGCAGTCCCCTCCTTTTTCCTGTGTCTACTCCTTAAATAGAAGAGCACATGCAAAGAGCTGCTCTGAAATACTCAGTGTGGTTTTCCAGCACAGAGCCTGGCCATGACCTCCAAGCCGAAGGCTGAAGAAACCTGTCACAGAGCGGATCTTTTAGGGGTGGTGCAGGTGGCTGGGACTTTTGAGGGATTCCTAAGCCCACGGTGAGGTGGGAATTCCTGAAAAAGTTATGTGGGAGGAAAGGACACTAGTGGACAACACAGCTGTTGGCTGCCTGCTTTGCTCCTGCAGGAACGAGGGCTCACCCAGGGCTTCGGACTGCAAAGAGATAGATCTGGAGACTGCATCAAAAATATGGAGCCTTAAAAATGTGGGATTTTTTCTCCCGTATTGCCAGACTGAGCTTTTGGGGTTTATATTTCCAGTTCTTCGCTGTGCCTGTAAGGAACAGAAGCCTCTTGTCTTATCCTTCGCAACCCCTGAAGTGCCCTGAAGACCCGTGGCTTTCAGATGACCCCAAACCACTGCCAGGATGGACTGTTGAGCAATGGCCAGGAGCCACTACTGTTGCTCACCCACTGCAGAGCAGCAGCACTGAGCAGCACCTGCGCATGAGGAAGCAACACCTGCAGAGGCAGCGCCTGATGCAGACTAACCTAGACCAGCTTCCAAAGCTCAGAGGTGATCGCAACAAAATGTAAAACAGGAGCAGGAACAAGAGACTCTTTGGTAAAGGTCTGATGTTGCTTTAGGCTTTCTCAAAAGCCAGGAACATCTTTATTAGGGAATTGTGGAACCAAGGTATTGCTTTCTGCTTGTCTCTGTGCCTTTGCACAGCTCCCCTCCTGTGCTGCACTGGTGCTGAGGAGGCAGGAGTGTCCAGCTGGGCAGTCTGGCACTGTGGACTCCACAGAGGGGTGAGGAGGGGCCAAGGGTCTGGAGGCAAACCAGGCTGTGCTTGCTTTCTGCCTTTCCCATTCCAGGCAGGTTTTGTAGATTGGCCACCAGGGCTGAGTGGGAGCAGTGGGAGCATTTAAATACATGCCCTAGCCAGCCACATGCATTACTAAATCAGCCACTTTAAACCACTTTCTTTAATTTACTGTCTTTGATTGAAGTCATGGCAGGCTGATGACCATAGCTTGTCCTTCTGTTTCCATCCCTGCCCCATCGCATGGACCCATTTGACAGAGCATTGGGTGGCATGGTTTAATGCGAGGTGTCCCTGCCCATGGCAAGGGGGTTGGAACTAGATGATCTTAAGGTCCTTTCCAGCCCTAACTATTCTTTCTGTGTGCAGCTCATGGAATCAGTGCCCTGGCAGGAGACAGAGGTGATATGGCCATCACTGCTCTGCACTTGCTGCCAGCTCCTGCCCAGCCAGCATGTGGTGGTGCCTACAACTTGGTGTCCACTGGCAGTGGACAGGAGAAGCCCCATGAGGGTATGCTGAGAGGCAGCCATCACTGCCATACTGCTGCTGCAGGGCCCCACAGTCCCTCACAGTCAGGCGTTACCCTGGGAGAGCATTGGTGGGCTTTTCCTCTCCTTCCTGGTGCTGTGAGTGTGCCCGGGGCTCCAGCACTGCCCTGGGGTATGCTAGTGGCTGTGGTGCTCAGCAGTCACCCCAAGCAGCTCCTGCTCACCCCACTGCCGCGCAGCGAGGGACGATTCCTGTTTGCTGGCATGGACCCGAAGTGAGCTCAGGGAAGGGTTTGGGGAGCCTTCAGTTGGGCCTGGCAACGGGACATTAATAACATGTGTTACAAGCCCTGGAACTTAAATATTTTGTTGCTATAAATGTTAGCAATGAGAGATCTTGTTACATTTAAATGCCAGATGACGGAAGCAGAGGCCAAAAAAAGCACCCTTCCCAGCCAAGCAGGAAGAGAAGGGAGTGAGTGCGCCAGCAGGGCCGTCAGGCACAGGGCCGGCACTGGGTGCGCTGGGGAAGCCTACACCAGGCCGGAGTGGGCAGGGGAGACAACCTGGCCATGGTGCCTGGGGCTGTGGGGAGGAAAGGGCTGGTGCATTGCTCAGCAAAACCCTTTGAGCACGTCACCACGCAGGGCACCAAGCAGAGGTGTGTCAAGTGCCTGTGGAGCCAGTGACCACAGGGGAGAGCTCGCCCATGTTATGATCTGCACCTTTGAAATGGTAAAGGCTTGTATTTTCCACTCCAACCTCCTGTGCTCAGCCCTGTGTCCCGTGACTCCATTGTGAGAGTTCTCATGGACTGAAACTTGGCACATGAGGTCTCCCACCCAGCTGGGGAGCAATTTTAATCATTTATGTTTCGACACAATTTCAATAAATTCCAGTTGGCTATTCCTAAATAACACCTGGAGCAGAAAGAAGTTGCACAGCCATGTGAAGTGAATCTTTGCAATTAGAGAACTTGAACACTTTTTGGTGGGTGTTTTGGTAAAAACAAAATGTTGCATGTGATCGGTTTGGAAAGCAGAGGACTAATTACAAGCGCTATTTCAAAAAATGGAATGAAAATGAGTTATGCTGCTAACGCTCAGATGCAAGAACACGGTTTGCTTAATTTAATAAGACTGTGTAATTTGTGTACAACTGAATTAGTAGCAATTATACATTATTGTTAACAACTTGGAGTGGGCTTCTCCTCTCTGTGCTTGCACCTGGCTCCCTGATGCCACCCAAGTCCATGGGATTTACAACTTAAAGGTGTGCGGGCGATGTAAGGACTTGAACAAGGAGAAATAAGGTGCTCAGGGTCAGGCCCTCTTCAGAGCACGCATGTCCTCTGTCCTGTCCTCGCCCTAATTAAATCTCCTCAGAGGAATTAATGTGAGTTTTACACGCAAGCACTGTGACTGTCAGGACAGGCCTCACCGGCTGGCTTCAACAGCTCGAGCGTGGCTCCTTTTGTGACTCATGTGCCTGACTCACAGACGCCTGATGAAATACATGTACTCTCAGTCAAATTTATCACAGCTAAATATTAAAGCAAGCTCTTTAATTTCAAACCCAAGTACTTCCCGGGGTTTTCTCAGCAGCTGCACTCAGAACAGTGATGTGCACTTGGGAAAGGGCAGTGATGCAACTGTCGCTACCTTGCAATTGAAACACTTGCTTATTTACATGTACATATATATATGTATATAAAATTAGAAATTTCCCCAAGGCAAAAGGAAACAATTCATGACAAGCAGCAGCTTGGAAGGTCATTTGGGTTATTACTTCTGTACTGCAGCTCACCTCCAGCACATAGGCAAAGTCTTTATGTACTGATTTTAATGATGCTAAAAGAGTTTAAAACCTTAGCAATGCTTCAAGTAATTATTAGTTAGGCTTTTTCATGTGCAGCCTCATTTCAGGTACTTTAACAAAAATATCTGTTACTGTGTATTTTTGAAGGAATAGTAGTGTTGGCTTTTTCTGTGGGATTTTATGGCTGAAAAGGCCTCATTGTTTAGCTTTGTGCTGACCCTGAGCCATCCCACCATGCTTCTGCTGGCAGAAGTGCCCATCCAGGCAGTCTGGATCTGGGAAGGTCCCTCCAGCCCTGCCTGTTCTCTCCTGTGGTGGGAGGGGAATGGGGCCCACCGCTGCATGGCATTGCGACTATGCTGCTTGCTGCACGATGAAGCCTCCCGTGCCTTGCCCATGGGGTTGCGTGGGGCTGCATTGGCAAAGAAATATTCCCATAAACCTTCTTGAGGTATATTTGCTTTGAGAGTGCCGAGTAATCTGTCTAATGGCTGCTTGTGCCAAGTGAGGCTCCACTCCTCAGGATGGCAGATTTCCCGTTCAATTGAAAAGACACAGGAGTCTGAAAGGAGATCATTTTACTAAATGAGGTGACTGGTCTGGGGGTCCAACAACTCCTTAGCCCTCCAAAAATTTCCTCTATGTCATCTTTAAACTGTAAGCTGTTTCTACGTTCACAAAGCTTTGTGAAGTGGTCTTACTTGAAATTTCAGCTGCTCCAGAGAGACAGAATTTATGAAGTACAAAAGGGTTTTGTGTTACCATGGTAATAATTTCAAAACAGAGGAGCCTGCTTTTGCTATACTTGCAGTCTGGTTGGGAGAGTTTTCTGTGTGGAAGGATGACAGGGCGAACCTGCTCTACAGCAAAAAGTGTGCTCTGCTTGCAATTGTATTCTGGGGCCCATATACTTCTAAAGAGTAGGATATTTGCGTTAACATTAATAGGTTTATATAATGTCTGTGCATGGCAATTTATGTGCATAGTACTCCTGTCACATGGACATGCCATTATCACACTTTGATTAATACGAACACCGTACACTCGCATGCAAATATCCTGTTCTTTAGACGTATGTGGTCCCCAGAAAACAATTGCAAGCAGAGCACACCTGGGATCCTCCCCAAGTCACTGGCCAGCAGCAGAACCAGCAGTCCTGGTTCTGAGACACCACTGACAGCCATTAAACAAAAACACATTGTCACAACACTCATCTTAGGCTTCAGCCCTGTTTTTTTTTTCTCCAGATAACATCATTATAGATAAAATTCTACTTACAGCTGGAATTTCCTATCAACAATTACAAAACTGGTAGAAAAGATAATTGAAGAAAACCTGCACCTTTTGGAAAGCAAATTTATTTGTAAGGATGCTTATAATGATGAATAAGAAGTGGTATTCAAAAGAACAGAAAACAGTCATGTTTACAGATTATCCTGAGATTACTTCACTAACTAATTCTCCCCATTTTCACTATTAATTGAAAATCAGCTGCATGTAAACTGTACGTGATCCAGGCTGTGGGCAGGAGCTGCTGAGTCCTAATTCCAGTTTCCAGCCTTGGTTCCTTCTGTGGTTTTGAACGAGCATTTAGCAACAGCTGTCCCTTAGCAAGCCATGCGTGGGTTACTCAGAAAATGACAGTTTCCAAAACCCATGTTGTTCTACCAAAAGTAAAATGGAAACTTTTTCATGCAAAGTGTTTCTAAACTGTGCAGTTCCTCATGTTGCCTGGAAATCCTGCAACCTGTCATTAGTTAGAGATGTCTTTTAATCCAACAATGTCACCCTTTGTTATGAGCTCTATTAACCACATGGGCTACTATTTTCAAATGTGCTTTAGGCTGCCAATAAGCAACTAGATGTTCAGAAGTGTTGGCTGTCAGCACCACCTGTAGAGCCTCGAGAGAAGCTTGGCATTTCTGGAAATTCAGTTGTTTACTTAGATTCTGTAAAGTCTTATTTAGATACCCAACCTTTAGTCTTCTCTTTTGGAAAATGGTCCTTGTTAAAGCTGTGTTTTCTCCTGAGGAACACCTACACACGAGCTACTTGAATGTCACATTCAGTTATTTGGCAGTACATTGTGGAAAATTACTGGCCTTGTACCGTTGAGCCAAATGTAGACCTATCTATATTTTTAAGGGAATTAGTATTCTTTTCTCTGTTTAAAACATTCCTATTACTCATAATGAGTCAATTCCTGGACCCATTTGGAGAATGGTGCAAAATGGGCTGTATACACAAAGGAACTTTTGAGGGAGCACTTCACAAACTCTCTGCACACCTGGCTTTTCCCAAGGGAATCAGCATTCACTTCCCACCCCATACCACCACTGTGATCACCACCCATATTGCCCCAGCCTGACTCATGCTACATCTCCATGTCTTCTGTTTTCACTTCCCTTAGTCCCTCACCTCTTGTCTCAGAGCAGCTCACGTCACTGCTTGGAAAGTGCCGTACTTGTTGAGAAAAAGAACAAAGTAAGTCATATAGGAGAAGCAGTACAGGGTGCATCATGTCTCCCCTCTGGCCTGAAATCTTTCCATGCCACCCTCTACAGCTGCAGGCAGCAGTTCAGCCAGCCTCGGGGTCTCGTTACCATCAAAAGAATATGGTTTGACAGTGTTCCTGTGCAGACTTTTGGTGTCTGCCTTCTCTGGATCAGGAAGGACACCTCTGTAGGTCACCTTCTGGTATGTGCTGCAGGCTGTTAAAGGCTGATGTGCTCCATGTTCACCAGCAGCAGAGCTGTGCCTGGCAGTGTTGCCTGGGAAAACAAACATGGTCTAACTCAGCTTCAAGCACAGAATGATGCTCCAAGGCAGGTGAGAGCACACCACGTGGCAACGATTGCAGCCCCATGCTGATCACAGAGGGACATGTGATTCCTGATAAAGTCCGAGGTCTTTTGGAACAAGTTAATGTTTCAGACAGGGTATGACAAATGAGACCTGACAGAATGGTTTCACACAGCCTGAGCTGCTGGTGTCATGGGACTCACCTTCCTCATTGCCATTGAGCATTCTGCCACTGTGTCACTGTCTGAGGATACATGGAGCATCACAGGGAAGCCCTGTATTGTGGGACTGGTGTCAGGAAGGTATGCGAGCATCACAAGGTTATTTGGGAGTTTCTGATGTAGTCTCTTTAGAGTTGCTCAGGCTTGTATAAAATGTAGGTTTTCATGTCTTTAATCCATCATACGATAATTTAAATGCTCTGCTTATAGTAAATAGATGCAACTATTTTGGAAATCTGCTTTGTTATTCCTCTTAGAGAGAAACCTGTGCCTTTTCAGGAACTTGCATTGACATTTACTTTGTGCAGCTGGCAGGGACTGGGAGAATGAAAAAAACCTACTGTAGGAGAAGGTCAGGTTTGAGACCATCTAAGAAATCTGAAGATGTGTAAGCCCATGGGATCTGAGGAGATGCATCCATGGATCCAGATGGAACTGGCCGATGAAGTGGCCAAGCCATTACACATCTTATTTGACAAGTTGTGGCAGTCCAGTGTAGGTCCCACTGACTGGAAAAGGTCAAAAGTAACCCCCATTTTTAAAAAAGGAAACACCAGGGAACTACGGGCCTGTCAGTCTCACCTCAGTGTCCAGCAAGGTCATGGAGCAGATCGTGTTGTGGCCAACATACTGAAGGGAAGGGCTGCTGTCTGGAGGGACCTGAGCAGACTGGGGAGAGAAGCTTGTGCAAACCTGATGAAGTTCAGCAAGGCCAAGTGCAAGGTCCTTCACCTCGGTTGGGGCAATCCCAAGCACAGACAGAGGCTGGGCAGAGACTGGATTGAGAGGAGCCCTGAGGAGAAGAACTGAGGGTGTTGGTTGATGAGAAGCTCACCATGAATTGGCAATGAGCGTGCTTGCGGCCCAGAAACCAAACGTATCCTGAGCTGCACCAAAAAGAATGTGACCAGCAGGTCGGGGGGTGGGATTCTCCCCCTCTACTCCACCCTTGTTGGCTCCTCCCCTGCAGTGCTGCATCCAGCTCTGGAGCTCCCAATACCAGAAGGACGTGGAGCTGTTGGATTGAGTCCAGAGGAGGCTTTGAAGATGCTCCAAGGGATGGAGCACCTCTGCTATGGAGACAGGGCTGAGAGAGCTGGGCTTGTTCAGCCTGGAGAAGGGTCTAGGAGACCTTAGAGCAGCCTTCCAGTGCCTAAAGGGGCCGACAAGAAAGCTGGAGAGGGGCTTGTGACAAGGGCCTGTAGGAATAAAGAAGAATGGCTTTAAACTGACAGAGAGGAGATTTAGATCAGACATTAGGAAGAAGTCTTTCCCTGTGAGGCACTGGCACAGATTGCCTAGAGCAGCTCTGGCTGCCCCATCCCGCCCCGGGGGTACCCGGTCGCGGGGCTCCCCGCGGTCACTGCGCTGTTACCGGAAGGGTCACAGGGGCCGGTCCGGAGCCTCTGCCCAGACCCACAGCTCACCAGCGGGCCTGCAGGGCACCGCGCGCCACCGCCGCCAGGGGGCGCGATAAGGCGGGCGGCCGGAAGTGACGCGTCGGGCCGAGAGTGACGGTCGCCGGCGGCCATTGGCGGGGCGGGGCATTTCGCCACAGCCCCCGCCGCCGCCCCGCCCGTCGTGCCGTCCCCTTTGTCAGCGCTCCGCCGCCGCTCGGCGCTGCCGCGGGCATGCGGGCGGGCCCCGGGCAGCGACAGCGCCGGGCCTAAGCGCGGCGGCTCTGCCGCCCATGGCCAGCCCGCCGCGGCAGTGAGGAGGTGAGTGCAGCCACCCGCTCAACTCTACTCGGCTGGGCCGGGCCGGGGCGGGGGCTGAGAGGCGCGGAGCTGCGGGAGGAGCCGCCTTGGGCCGCGGGGAGCCGCTGCGGGGGTCGCCCGGCCTCTGCGGGCTGGTGTGAGGGACTGTGCCGGTCCCCGCCGCGCAGGCCCTACCACTGCTCTGCCGGCCCAGATGATGTTGTCGTCGCGGCCCCTGCCCAAAGTACGGAGGTGGGGGGGGGAAGGAGGAGGGAACGTCGTAAAATCCGGGAGGGAAAATTCTTGTGGGCTGGCCTCCCGATGCTGTGAGATTCACCGAGCAAGCGGCTTTCCTCACGGGATGGAAGGCTCTGCGCCGCGAGCACCGGCTCTGGTTCCCACCCTGCCGCGCAGCGCACCGAGCTGTGTCTGAGCCCCGAGGCAGGCACAAAGGGTTCCGGTTCCCTGCGGCTGCTGCACAGCACACGTATGGTGGTGACCAGCATCGCTCGGTTCCCCGTAAACAGGCTGCGACGAGGGGCGGCGACTCGGGTCTCTTTTTTTCTGTTAATTTTAACAACATTGACTGATATAAACTGGAGGTGCAGGGTTGTGCTACAACCGAATGAGCTCTTTGAGCGTGATTGCGCTGGCGGTACTAATGTAAGTATGCTGCAGGTCCGTAGTTTGGTAGGAAGAAGAAAGTTACAGGCCAAAGTCCCTTGTGCATATCAGTCTGTTCAAGGCACTTCTTTTCTGGCCAAATAGGATGGTGTTCTGCACCATGAGTCAGTGGGGTCTAAACCAGCCTGCCTGTTTACAGTCATGCAGCTCTGAATTTTGGGAGGAAACCAAGGGGACAGTAGGCCTCATGCCTGAATTTCTGTCACAACTTTTGCTGGTGATGGAGGACGAGTTGCTCCAAGCAGGCAGACGTTCTTTCAGCCCGCTCAGATGCGCGTGTTAGCCTTAGGGCTTTTAAAACTACATGCTGGTCTGTGAAATCTGAGGCATGAATATAGTAGAGGAAGCTATCTGGGCAGTTTTTCCAACTCTGTTAGTCTGTAAAAATGTGTTAAAGTAACTTGTTTCCAGCAGTACTTGTACAGTACCCTGGAGTTGAACCACTTTATCTTCTGCAAACTGAGAGAGAGATTGTGTTGTTACTGGTGGCATCATCCGGTGGAAACTTTCAGGTTCTCGACTGAGCTGCAGAACTGGCACTTAACTTGGGAGTGATGCATCGAGCTTTTGTAAGAGACAGGGTTTTTTCCCAGTCTTACATGATTATGGTATGCACTGAAATGCATCTGTTGTGGATCTCAGCCTTTCATTTAAGAAAACTCCTATGGCTGTAGCAGTTTGCTGTGGGCAATGACAGGTCTATTTTTGAATCTTCAGTTTTCTTTTGTTTCCTGTAATAGGATCTTTACTATGATCCTTCTACTTCATCTTCAGAGAAACAGTAGTGACCTGGAATGCAGCGAGTGCTTTGTAAATATTCTCCAAGTTTGCTCCTTGAAGGTCTAGTGCTGTTTGAAGAGTACTGGGTTGCCTTGAAATTGAAATCAGCAAAAGCTGATACCCTGAATGTGGAAAGCTCTCAAGTGCACGTCTGGTTCCTTTGATGACTGCAACTTTTTTTTTTTTGAGGAGGTGTTACAGATCTGTTTTAGGGGAACAAAAAGTTCCTGTATACACTCTGCTTTCCCTGGGAGGTGCTAAGTGTGTGTGATGTTTTGAGAGGTTTACCTTCCATCTCAGTATTTTGTTTGCTGGGATAAAGCCTGCATTCCTCTGCTTCGTTTAAGGGGGGTGGGGGTACTACTCCTTGCCTAATGGCGTGGGACTTGGGAGTAGCTGTTGATTGGAAATCTGTTTATTGGTCTTCTCATGCTGTAAAGACAGGTGTTTCCTTTTGTCTGCTCCTGTTTCCATCTCAGAACAAACTTTAAGGTCTGTTGCTGTGACTGGGATCACTCCTCAACCATTTAAGTTTATAAATAATCAGTGTTGTGGTTCTGAATTTTAGTTAGGCCAGAAAGTATAGGAGGTGAGGCTGTTAGTTAAATGGAACAGCCTGAGGGAAGAAAACTATGTTACAGATTTAGGGTTTGGGTTTTTTTTTACCTTTTTTTTTTTTTTTTTTTTTTGTTTTTGAAAATGTTTTACTTT